>JAAXYW010000074.1:0-65864 GCA_036851895.1 Orthonychiurus folsomi | reverse complement strand
ACAAGACCACATTATTTGGTAAATTATCTCAGGACATCCGGGTGGACATTCCATTCTGTGTAATATAATTTAGCAATTATTTAAATTTCATTGTTGTTACTAGGAATTAGCTAAAGTTGAGTGAATTTGGTAAAACTCACCGATGACCCTTTTCAAGCATATGGTAAACGTCAGTAAGATCAACGCCTGGATACGGTGACATGCCGTAAGTTGCAATCTCCCAAAGTAAAATCCCGTAAGCCCAAACGTCACTCTGAAGTGTTTTGTGTAGTATTAAGCGTTAGTACTTATTTGATGCACCTGACTAACTAAATATAATGGGATCAGCTCCCTCGTCCGTATTCTTTACCTTAGTAGAGAACTTGTTGTAAGCCAGCCCTTCTGGAGCCGTCCATTTGATTGGAAATTTTGCCCCCGCATGAGCAGTATAAGTATCATCCCTCATTAGGCGAGCTAGCCCAAAGTCGGCAACTTTCACCACGTAACTCTCCCCAACTAAGCAATTCCTTGCCGCTAAGTCTCGATGTATAAAATTTCTGTATGAGTTTTAATTTGATTTGAGTTGAGCCAATCAATTCTAGCAATATACAAATTGAGTTTTCAGCACTACCTTGATTCCAGATAAGCCATGGCAGATGCAATTTGGGTTGCAAAATGCAAAAGTACCAGTTCATTTACACTCGATTTGTCACAAGTCCTCAAATAATCTAATAAGTTCCCATTCTCCATAAATTCTGTAATAATATAGTAAGGTGGTTCCCTTGTACAAACTCCAATCAGTCTAACTAGGTTAGGGTGAGTCATGGTTTTCATAATTGACGCTTCTTCCAAAAAGTCCTTGAGAGCCATTGTATCTTCCTAAAAAACAGTAAAAACAGAATACGTATGCGTTGATTAAAAATCACCGTTTTTGGAAAGAACTCAAATTCAGATTATTCTACGCAGCTAATCTGGCCCTTACTTTAAGTGTCTTGACCGCTACAGTCATTCCAGAACCATCCCGTTTTTTCCAGAATGCCTCGTACACATCACCATATTGCCCACCGCCTAACTTGTGGCGCATAGTAATATCACGACGACCGATTTCCCACTCATCCGGCTCTATAATAATTATGTGAAGTTTAGAACCAGGGTTTATGATTTATTCTCACAGAATTGAATTTGCTTTACCTGGAGATATTGCAAATAACGTTGGTTTGTGACATTTTGGGGCTGGATACAGCAATTGAGTAATGAGTCCATCGGCGTGCATTGAGTGATGGTGAACGAGCTCGGCGAGGCTAAGAAATCTGAAATTGGGCATCCAAATTGTTAAATTACAATCGCATATATTATGGATTCCACCGATTCCACTGTAATAATAGCTATGCACTGTATTGTTTACAGTATTGGAATCTCAATAAACTAATAAAAGCCATACTTGGCAAATCAAGTGCCTGGTTTTTAAATTACCTTGATTCTGCAGTTACATATACTTTTCCTTCTGAATCCTGACTAATTCGGTAGTGGTAGACACGACCTTCATGTCGGAGAGAAATAGAACGCTGTCCTGGGCTGGACTCCGACTCTCTAACCAGAAATGATCCATTAATTCCAGAGCTAAGTAAGTACTCTGCTGCATTTCTTGATATCCTTCCATGATACCTGGAATTTAGAAGAGTTTGCTATCGTTAATTACTTTACATTTAAATATTTACGCTTTTATCAATGTCTGCCTCTGCCACATGTCACTTACCAAATCAAACACCAAGTTTGTCAAACAATATTTAAAGATTCAAATAATAAAAGTTTATACATATAATGAAAACAAACTTACCAAGAATGTTTCTCAAGGGAATTTATAGGAGAAACATAATTTGATGGCACCCATCCTACTCTTCCAACAGCTGAACGAGCCTCACACCACTCTCCGTTACTATTGTAGCTCAAAACGCGAACTCTTTCGCCCTTTTGCAGTGCAAGTTGATTTTCACCGGAAACCTAAGTGAATAACAATAAAACCAACGTAGTATAGCTTATTAAGGTCAACGGCGATCGAATGTAATTTTTGTTACGTCTTAGTGCAGAGATTGAGCTTAATAATTTCGAAATCCGAACACTAATTACTAACCTGAAAGTCGTACAAAGCTACAAATAAGTCGTCGCCGTCTGCCAATAAGTTGTCCTTTGATGCCCATTTTGGGAAGGCTTCCATCCATTCTGGAGGATCAGGTAAGGGCCGACCAGCCAGTAGCGCTTCTGCAATGAAATCAAAAGTACTCGTTAATTTTATTGGTGGACAAAGAGCAGAACACGCAGACACAAATAGAATTGGTAATTTTAAGATGTTCTCACCATGATGTTCAGAGAATACATTGGTTCCCAAATAATTCAGACGCCTTTGGGACCTGGTGGTTCCTCCTCTTTCTTTTGTTTGTTGTCCACCCATGTTCCAGTTGCTTCAAAAACATGACATCTTGATGACTCAAACTTCAAACCAAATGATTCATTATAATAACTGTCCAAGCTTTTCGTCTTTCTTACTATGAAAATTTGACATTCACGTCTTTATGTCACCAGAACCATGCAATGCGCAATGTACTGGTCGCAGGTAGGTAAAATTTATTTTCAAAATCAAGTAAGGTCAGTAAACTACAACTGATAAAAAGTCTTTACCTCCGCAGTGTAAAATCAGCAGCCCATCAATTTACTCGTTCAACACAACCTTCACCACGCTGTGCTATTTGTCATCAACCAAGCAAAAAACACAAACAGTATGTCCTGTTCAGAACTTGAAGTTGCTATAAACAACCCTATCCACTCGAGTCTCAAAAACTTCACTGTCTGTCAAAAATTATCACTTCTTTGGTTTTGCTGTGCTGTCTTTAAGACTTGGACTGGAAAGGATCGAACGGAGTTCAATCAGTCGTTGCGGTTAGTCACAATCACAAGAAGATTTGACCAACTTGAAAGAGACTGTTAACTACTTATGACTGGCATTCTTGGCGTAGCAGTCTTTTGTGTCATCAAACTTTCATCCCCAACGACAAAGCTAGGAACTATGACTAAATAATAAAAACTAATAATAAAATAAACGCTGGACTGTGCAATTAATATTTGTCCCCTGATTCGTGGAATTAAGAAGATTGGGGATAAGTGGTAGAGACAGGCAGGGTGAATTCGGAGTGCGAGCAGAGGCGACAGGCACCAGGAGTCGGCCATCGTCCACAAAAACACATTCAACCACCTTTTTATATGCAGGGCACAGATGCAATGCATGTGTGTGGGTTCGGCGAAGGGTGCATCCAATTCAATGAATGAACTTTTCGTCATGCCATCTGCATCTCCGGCCCTCATTCCTTACCCTCAAATGGAGGAAAATCTTTTCAGAATTCAGAGTAGTAATTCACTGACTCCAAATTTGATTTTGTAAAAATAAAAAATGTTATACAATAGTGAAAGTATACAATGTGTCAATAAAATGTGTTGCTGTTTAGTACTACACTGCGCAATGCAGTTATAAAAATGTCTACAATAAACGAGGATTATCATAGTCGACTAGATTCATTCTACATTATGCGAAGTTACTTTAATTGTAGGGTAGAGAAAGTAGACCCAACTGCAGCACAATTTGCTATTTTAAAATCGAAGAATTTAATTTCAGTAAATGCAATTTTGAGCACTAAAAGCACGATTCGCTTCATCAAGAAACATATTCTCATTCTTATATAACTACAGTTTACTACTACATATTTAATTTTCTCTCCATTCCTGAGGAGTTGGAACTTGATAAATCCATTTTATATAGTGTTTCTAGTATGGCCATAAAAGTCAGGAGGGTATTTAAAAGTAATTTACATTTGACTCATTTTAAGGACTAGAACTCTACTTTGGTAGTGGGACTCCAGCTGCGACCAGGACTTTATCGACACTTTCAATCGTGACGGCAAAAATTGTATTTGGATCGGTGTTGGCCGAGATGTGGGCGACCTTAGTACTGTAGTGTTTCATGACCGGTTCCGAGTGCTTGTGAAAAGTGTCAAGCCTTTTCTTTATTGTTTCTTCATTATCATCCACACGACCGGAGCTCAGTCCTCGCCCCAACAAACGCTTAGTCATATTTTCATCCGAACAGTCGTAGTATAATATCTGGGAGCAAGGTGCAATCTAGTAAATAGAAGTTTACATGCAAATTAAGATTTAATTCAAATTAACTCTGTGCAGTAGCAGTGCAGTAGCACTGGAAAAGCCCAGCCATTTGCTACAAACCTTATTCTCAAAGTCGATTCCTTGTTCAACTTCTCTTGGATACCCGTCAATCAAATATCCCTTGGCAGTGGAAACATTTTTCAGCATGGCCTGTTTGATTAGGTCTAGGACGACTTCACGTGGGACAAGCTGCCCTTTGGACATGATTTCATTCAATTCTTGGCCCTTCGGGGAGCCGGACGCAACTTCATCACGGAGCAAGTCTCCTGATGACAAATGGAGGAAGCCGTATCTCTCAACCAGTCTAGCACATTGTGTTCCTTTTCCTGACCCAGGTCCTCCAAGCACCCAAATGATTGGTAATTTCGAGGTTCGCAATGTGTTCAATCCCTGAAAGATATATATCATACGTATTAAAACACAAACTAGGATTACTAGTTCAAAGATATACAGCCAAGCTAGAAACCATAGTTAGGTCTGAAATCCATAGTCGTACCTTTTCCTCTTCTGTGCCTTTCGGCTTTGAAATACACGAACCCATTCTAGTAGCTAAATGTTACCAAACCTCAAACTCGATTTGATTTGTAAGAATAATGTTAGCTCCAACAACGTGACAATATTAGAAATATCAATTCTAAACTTTACCAATGTAGACTGTACCAAGTATGCTGTACATCTAACGTTAAAACTAGAAAAATCAAATCAAACAACCATAATGGTTAATGACATTTCCTTGGCAGCAAAAAATTAATGCAACTAAACCTAACCAATACTACTTCTGCACAAGACACGTTTAAAAACACTTACAAGTGTAAATTAGCATTATTTCAAGGGATACAAGTACGATTCAAGGTCATGCGGAAGTCAACGAATTATTTAGCTAATGCAACACCTTATTTTGGGATGTTAAACTGGTAGCAAATTTACGGAAAATGATGCAGTAAATGGAACAATTTGAATACCGTGTATCGTGTTACTAATTTTCCTAGGGCGGCATCCACAACAAACACTTGCATTCCCTTTTCCTAGAGCTCCAGCTCGAGTTCATCAATGAAACCGAAACCATACAGGGCATTTCACATTTCCAACAATAACACGTAATAATCATGAGGAACCGTGAATTTGCCAAAAACTCCACGTGCACAGTAATCACGGCATGCATGGCGATCGCATGTGACTATATTTTTAGCCACTAAAATCCCTTCAGGTCTATTGATAAAATTGGTGCGGTCGTGGCTATACTAATGCGGCGAATGAACCGACTTTAAATCCAAACTAATGATCAATTCAAAAAGAACTTTGAAAGACAAAAGCTCACCTCATCTCCACTCATGATTCCGGTTGTGCTGATTTTGTCCCGGGTTGTCCACCGAGATGAAAGGACCGCCGGTTGAAAAGACGGTGAATTGGATCCGAAGAAAAGTGAACCTTTGTGAAGGAGAATTGAGAGGAGAAGAAATGGTAGTACAAAAAATCTGACTACTCTTGCCCCGAAGTGTGGACGACGCAGGAGCAGCTCCCAGCCTTAATTTCTACCCATTGACTTCAACACGGCTCCACACTCGGGCACGTGCAGCCCTTGTTAAATGTGAGGATCTTCTGTCAAGGTCAATCCCTCCAAAATATATTCCACAGACAAATATAGGTAATCACTAAATCCGGATCCAGCTTCTTAATTGGCAAGGAAATTGGAGAGGATTTGCATGTGAGGAGCTGAACAAAACTAGAAAATGCAAAATAATGCAAAGTGCTAACATTATAAAATTGAAGGATGCGGATGATGCCAGGGCAGGCGTTTAGTTTGTCTTGAATCAGAATTCTGCTATTTTTAGATTTGCAATGTAGGTCTGAAACGCAGCTGAATGGAACTGAAAATTGGAGCAAATCAAGGAATCATTTGGAAATCTCGGTGAGGATATTGTCGCCGTGGGCGGTGTCATATAATACCATGTACAAGGGTTTTTGATGAGCCTTTAAGTAGTTTTAATTTATTAGCTTCTTCAAAATTTATATTTAACATAAATCAATCAACAGTCATACGAAAAGGCACGTGATTTATTCATATTGTTCATTTCTTAACTAAAACCTCACACCAGCTAGTTGGCCAACGATTTATCTTATGTTGAAACAGCAAGGAAACACATGGCTTTCTTGTACTCCGCCGGTTCACAGGTTTGCATCGTGGGCAAAGGGCAAATGATAAAATCGACGATCCAAATCAAGGAGCATACATCAAGACGGTATAGTAGTTGATTGGATTAAAACTAATCAGTTGTGTATAAACTAATGCGTAACCTGACTCTTTCTAGTACTTGTCGTGGTTTTGTTAACTTCCAACAAATTTGTAGAAAGCATGCATACTGCAGTGAAGTAGACAATAGTCTTCGTAATGATTGGAACTAGACTGTTCTTTCTTTGTGTCGTAATATATAGTAATTTCGAGAGCTTCATGTTTCTGAAAGGAAAAAGGAAGGCACAAGACAGAAGTGTTGCTTGGTATCCTGAGCGCGTGTTCAATTAGGTTTCGACAAAATGCAATTTAGTTTCTTGTTCCAGCTTCCAATCTCATTTCATAGGAGTTAAAATTAAATCATAGCAAGCAATAGCCAAATTAAAGTTTCTAACAACTGGAAGCACTACTGGTGCCATTCAAATTGTAATTGTCCTGAGGTTTCAGGGAAAATCAATGGTTTTAATACACAGCGCAGGATCTCCGTATCCAGTTGAGAATAAAGTGAGCGAAAGGCTGGAATTTTCTTCCAGTGTGCGTTTTCCTGGAGTTAGATCTCCTCTTGAATGGTCGCGTGTCAGAAACCTGATGCATCTTGGCAGTCTTGACTGGTGCACGTTTCTTTGAAGTGTGCAAATCTTGACGATAACTGAATTGTACCGATTTGTATATATTCCCAGTTCTCTAATTCTCAAACTGTTATGCGCCAAAATATTCATTTTGTTAAAAGGACATGCCAATTTAGTGCAAAAAATTACTTCTAAAAATTAAAAACATAGAAGAAATAAATTGAAATAAAGTTTCAGTGAGCTGTTAAATTTATATTGAATCAATTTGATTTCATCAATTGGAATGCGTCGAAGCGACGATTGAAGTGACATAATTCAGTATGAGTCACAAATTTACATTGACATTTGTGTTACAGCTTGCAGTTGTCTACATAACAGGTAAGCACCTAAAGATGTTTGGGAATATAATATGTTTAATTAAAAAATTTAAATTGACCAATAATTATTACAAGCAATTTGAGGCTAACGGGTCGAAATATTTTAAAAATTTTAATTGTTTTCAAGGTTGCTATGTTCTTTTTTATTACCTCAGATGACAGAAATCAAATCACTTTCTATAAAACCTGTTAAAAATGTGAAGCCAACCTCTTGATTCAAAATCAATAAAAACAGTTCATTTTACGATCTTGATGGGACACAATTTATGACAGGTTCTGACATAATGAAATGGAGGCAAAGAGAATTTCAATAGGTTTCCTTTCCCTCATTCTATTCTCCACCTCACCTTATCCCGAGTAATAGAATCAGATTACTACTTGGACTATCAGCAGGGTTCCCAAAGCCATGCAATTGCCAAGTTGACGGAACCATAATGCGAGACATGAAGAGAGGAGATGATGTGATCGGTTTTCCATTATAAGACTCTGGGGGTAGTTTGAAGGGAATAGTTTTTGGAAAAGAAAGTTCGGGAAAGTTTGGGGAGATAAGTTTGAAAATGAATGACCGTGTGCGTTGGCTTTTGACAGCTGCTTCCTGGCCATGGCATCATCAGACTTCAGACTTTCATCCGAGCACACGACTCTTCTACAAGAATCCTCGCAATGCTCCGTCAGACCTGTGTCCTCGTGATGACATCCAGGCTCAGCAACAGGGGCGAACCTGTCTCAGAAAGTGCACATCGGATGAAGATTGCAAGAGCAAACGCAAAAAATGTTTATGTGACGGAGCCTGCGGACTCAGCTGCATTAAACCTGGTCAGTAATCCGAAAGTGAAAGTCCAGATGCTTCCCATTTCCGTGTCTTTCACTACAGCAAAAAAAATAAAACGGGATTATCAGACCCTCCAAGTAGAACGTCATCTTAGACATTTACGCTTCAAAGCAAAATCTTTGAAATCCTTATCCATTAGGCAGTCTTTCTTCTAAGCTTTTGGAAACATTAGATTAGAGTGTGCACGGCTTTGATGAAGATTGCAAGAGCAAACGCAAAAAATGTTTATGTGACGGAGCCTGCGGACTCAGCTGCATTAAACCTGGTCAGTAATCCGAAAGTGAAAGTCCAGATGCTTCCCATTTCCTTGTCTTTCACCACAGCAAGGAAAATAAAACGGGATTATCAGACCCTCCAAGTAGAACGTCATTTTAGACATTTACGCTTCAAAGCAAAATCTTTGAAATCCTTATCCATTAGGCAGTCTTTCTTCTAAGCTTTTGGAAACATTAGATTAGAGTGTCCACGGCTTAATACTCACACTAGAAACCTAGTCGCTCGTTGAGATGAGAGACATTTGTCATTTCTCCCATCATTTGCGCCTCCCCCAAAACAAAATGTTTGTACTACTGTAGATTTTAATTCACGTCTAGCGCTCAGTTAGTTTTCAAGCAGTGATAGAATTGGGCCCAGTTGGAATTTGGAAATCCGCTTTTTCTCTTAGCAATAATGCGAGCATTATCTCATATGAAAAAGTGCAAAGTTGCAAAGTAATATGTGTCAGGAGTGGATGATTCAAAGGCTCTTTTGGCATTCCTTTTTTCTTTGTCGTACCACACTATTGTTCCCAGAGAGCGGAATAAATGAGAAACGCTGAGCAGATATAATCAAAGCTCTCGTTTACGACAGATGTTAATTTGAAATTGTGTCATATATACGACGCCCTTCTGTACCACAACGTCTTTCCAAAAAGCAGATTGGGAAAACTCCGAGGAAAGGATTTTACGCCCCCATATGAAACAAATCAGACTCCCTATACACTGAGCTACACTAACAAGACTTTGGAAGGAACCTACTTGGCAGAGATGTGGCATTAAGCAGATTTGTCCTCCTTCCATTCCAACATAAAGAACGGACGGAGTCCTTCTTTTCTTTTCCCATAGTAATCCTTTTCCTTGGAGGACCGAAAAAGTCTGGAAGTGAAAGTTTTTGCGAGAATTCTCAGCACAGATAGTCCTTATTTCTTTGTACAACTTTATAGTCCTTCCCCCGCACCCAAACGTCTAATGGTCTTGTAACAATTTGAAACAATATAGGGATAGGATTTTACGAGGACCACCGACTTTTAGAGCCATGTTCCTCTTAATAGAAAAGAGAAAGGAGAATCTGGGAAAGAAACGAGTACTGTGCGACGGAGGCAGACCAAAAACTCGTTTCGCTCATTTACCTGCATCCCCATTGAAATTTACGGTGCATGGACTTTCCCTTGCTTTCCTTCACTTTTTCTGGTGAGAAACGCAAGTGGAGATTCCGCCTTTGCTCCCTTCACCTTGTTTTCAGTTTCCCAAGCTTGGAGTAAGTTTTCACACACGACTCAACGCAATAAATAATCCATTCTGAACAACACCACTACTACGACTACGACTGGGTGTTCCGTGCCACTGCATGACCAAAGTAGAAGTAACGTTTTTTGCTAACCAGAGTTAGAAATATTAGTTTTCCCTTCCGATTCCAGAGCTCATTACTTTACGTAAATATTTTGTGGTTTTGCAGAGATTTCTTCACGCAGCAGATTTTACTAAGATAAGAGAATCTACTAAGATGACAGTAGGTATCATAAATTTTAAGAGGATTTGTAGGCCCGGGCTCTCTTTTTTGAGAATTTGTGAGCTACTTCTATTGGCAAACTTTTGCATCTTTATTACTGCTTGTTTACGTTTATTGTATAACTGCCAATTTCGTTTGTTTAATGTTGGGGATTTAGGAAGTTTTTAAATATGAAACAACACATAAAATGACAACTGGTGGCAATAGTTGAGCATGTGGCTAAAAAATTCTACAATAAATTCTGAAATAAAAATGAGCCGTGCCGTAAAAGCAAGGCAAGGGAATAAACTGGATACCTCCATAATAAATTTCGTTGTAAGTTTCTCTATAGCTTCTTCTTGGTGGCTAAAATAATGTTCATTTTGGTGAGATATAATGCTATACACTTTGGCATACAAAATAATTTGGATTATTTCTTTTTGTTTATATACGATTTCTAAAAGTAAATTGTTATATCTACTTTAGGATACTATTCTACTTACGATTTTAGGCGTACATTTATTGCCGTAATTGGTTTAAGTTTAGCATACTTGGAAGCACAGATTACGCATTTATGTATTTCTCAGTTCCGTCAAATTAAAAAGTTAGATTTCTGAAAAAAGGGCCAATTAAGAGCTGGATAAAACAAACTTTGAAGAGAATTCGAATTCAAATGATCCAGTAATTGGCCATTAGTATGGGGGTACGTTATGGGAGGCACGAGTCATTAAATAATCGACCGAAGCTAACCTTTTATGTTTTCCTAAGTAAAACTTTCTCCATAAATAGACGTAATCATGTTGTATCCCAAAGGCAAAGGAAAAGTCCAAACGACCGTTTCCACATTTTCACTCACAAAATCATATAAGGACAACAATGCTACAATATGCTTTAACTCTAATGAAATTTTAGGGCTGAATCATTTCAATTTTTGCTTATTTATATAAGTTGTAGTATAGTAGTTTTTTTTAAATAATACTGGTTAACTTTTAAGTATACCCGGTTTATGTTGCATTAAAATCACAATTTGTGTATTTTAAGGCACATATTTTGAAAATCCAGCACTGCATTTTGCCCAGCCTTAGCCTCTCCAGTCAAGTAGAGCGAAGAACTCGTGGGGGGAATGCGAAAGACTATATTGGATTAGGAGCAACAGGAAAGAGAAAGTGGGGAAGGAGAAACTGTGGCATGTGGGGCGCCTTACTTTGTTTTGGGAAATGGTTAATGGGAAACTCGTGTTTTCATGCAAAGAAGGCAAAAACATTCCAAGAGACCAGGGAAACTCAATCATGCAAAGAAGAAATGCATGGAATGGCATTTAGAGGAATTTTAGTATTTATGTTTGGTTGCAGAGAAAGAGTGCGGGGATCCGGAACCATCTGCAGAGTTGGGAGAAGTTCATATCACCGGGAAAATGTTTGGAGCCAAGGCAGTTTACTCTTGTCCAGAGGGATTCCGTGTTATAGGGATGGAGAAAAGAGTTTGCCAGGTTGGATTTTGAACTTAACTACACCTACGCTGTTTAAAATCCTATACAATAGTAGTTTTTTTAGTATTAAATATCCAACCGAGGAACTATTATATATTTCATTTAATTCTATCCAGAGTTAACTTGGGAGAATTAGAGGATTATGAATGGCGCGGTAACATTCCATTGCGTCTTATTTGTTTTCAGGCGGATGGTACTTGGTCTGGAACAGCTCCAGCTTGCAAGAAGAATAGTACGTCCATTTCCTATAGTATTTCTGAGATTGCATGCTTTGTGTTGTCGTGTGGAGAGAACCAAACCGTATTTCACTCTCATGACTTACTAATCGATAAATTTCCTTCGACATTTCATTTTCTTTCTTGTCAAGGATAGGATGTACGCACCACTTCTCCTCTCATCTTCATTTTAATTAAATCAAAGACTCAAGGGGCAGCTTTGACTCCTTTTTGTGTACAAGCAAGCTTCAATTACTTGACCCGCTCTTATGTCGTCGGAACAGCAAAATATTTTGGAAGCATTCATCATTATTTGGAGAATATTTATTTGCATCAAAATGAAAATTTTAATATTGCTGCTATTGGCCTAATTATCTTGCGTCTACTACGCACACTGCCTTATTTACGACGACGCGACGACAGGCGCAGCCCTATTGTTATTGTTATTTTGTGCTTACTCTCAAAATATTTCTCTCAAAAACTTTGGCTGGGCACATGGCGCATTTGGTTCAACTTTCATAAAAACCCATAAATCATTTTTATTTGACTTCACCTGCAAACGGGTATAGTAATATCTGCCTTAATGTTATTGGAAATGGCAAGCCATTAGGGAATTGCTCAGGCGAAGCTGGATACGCTTACAAAATACAAACCAATGAGTTTTACAGATTCTTGAGAGCACCCAGTATACTCAGTTTGTAGGACAATCTCCGCTTGCAAATTGCATCTTGAGGTACTGAAATGCAGCATCCTGGAATCCATCCTTGGTGATTGGTATTCCATCCTTTGCTTTCACGAACCCTTCAAAATTCAATGCATAACTGAGGAAAATTTGGTGGATTGCTACAAACCCTTCAAGAGGATATTTAGTATTCGGGGGAATTTGGAAAATTGCGTGATGCGCAATTTTACTCCGTCTACTTCGTAGTAGTCGAGTGTATAGAAAGAAAGAAATAGATTTCCTTCAAAACATTTTATGCTGTACTCCGTATTCCATATTTTGTCGTAAATCACTGTCTTATTTTTTGTTGAGTTGATATTTTGCAAGTTCCATTTTAAAACATAATCAAATTTATGAACCACGTAGGATTTCGTGTTAAATACATGTTCAAATCCCACATATACAAATTATGAACTGCACGACGGCACAAACTAATTAGAGAATATGCCAGTCCCATAAAATCTAGTGAGGCAATTACACGAACTTTAAGTGGAAATGATGTGCTGATTTATTTTCCCACTAGTCTACTGCACTCAACCCCCAACGATCGACCACGCGAGGCACAATGCCCCATTGGAGCAGACAACATTTGATCTGGACACATCTCTCCAGTACCAATGTTTCCCTGGCTATACCACTAAAGGGTTTGCACGAACAAAATGCTTCTTTTACAATGGGACAGCGAAGTGGTTTGGCCCTGACATTACTTGTGAACGTAAGGATTTCCTTTTGGAAATTATGAGATGGAAAATCCCCGACTGTACATTAAGTCAATGGTTTGTTGGACTTGTTTCAAAATCAATATAGCTCGAAGCTGTGGAGAACCTGCGGAGATCTTGAATGGTCGGCGTGAAGGCCTGTGTCATCATTTCACTTGCAAAGTCACGTACGTATGTCAGGTAATGTCAAGTAATGCTCTCACTTTTTCGTCCATTTGTAAATGCTGACAGAGCCCTATATTACATATATGAATTTCGTGATAATTTGGTGTAATATTCTTAGGTGTCTGTAATTTTAATATTATGAGAAAATGATTTTCTAGAAATTAAACAAAAATCTATACCAGATTTAGGAAATAATTGCAAGAAGTTACAAATTCACTAGTAATATTTAAACCTTGCGTATGCATTTGAGATTTGCACATGAATATTCATGAATACATTGTAAAGCGTAGTAGTAGTCACACATAAAATGCATTTATTTTATTCGCCACTTATGTTTTTCAGCCCGGCTTTGAATTGCTTGGAAGAGCTGAACATTCATGTCAAGCTGATGGAAGCTGGAGCCCCAAGGATTTACCCACTTGTGTCCGTAAGGACTAAATTTATTTTTAGATTTGTCTGTAATACTGGACGTACATTCCTAGTCAATATAATTTACAAATGTTTGCAATTTGGAAAGGAAAATACCACATGTAATGTGACATGTGGAAGTACACCTTTTAAATATTCAAAGCACAAGTCCCCAAATAATATTTTGGGAGTGTTTGAAATGATTATTTTTGCAGCCGTTCAATGTCCTATCCCGGAGAACCCTGGCCATGGAAAAGCCGTTTATTCGGCCGTTTCATTCAATTCAATTGTGTCGTACGAATGTAAATACGGCTACATGTTGGTTGGAGAGGGAACGCGAAGATGTGGGCCGAATAAAAAGTGGACGGGAGTGGAACCACTTTGCAAAGGTATGGCAGGCATGAGGGCTGCGGTCTAATGTAATGATATGGATGTACTTTGCCTGAATTTCTGCCTGGAGGATTTCTCCATTGTGTCTCAAGGGATACAATTGAACGGGAGAAAAGTTCCTTTAGTTCTTTTCTCAACCTCCACGCCCATTCCACTTTTATCTGGAATGCTCAAATTTACACTAGCTCTTTTTTAATGAGGAGCTCCAGAAATCCAGCCATAGTTGAAATCCAGGCGCGTACACCAATTTAACTCGGTGGATGTGAATTGCATGACGAGGGAATTTTGTGCTCTGAACTAGAGATAAACTGCGGAGCACCCGGAATACTTCAGAATGGATGGTTGGAAGGGACAAGAACCACACTGCATGCAGTGGTACTCTTCCATTGCCTGCCAGGGATGACCTTTGAGGGGTCATCCGACCGATCCGTTTGTCAATTAGATGGCACGTGGTCCCACGTTATGCCAAAATGCAACGGTAGACTTTCAAATTTACTTTTACCCGCTTTCCGCTTAATGCTGGCTTGGCACGGGTGGGAAAGGTATTTGTATGCTGTCACGTATTTGTTTCCTTGCCCCAATACTTAGGATGGAAATCCTTTGGATTTGAAAGGCAAATTTTTGACTCAAGGGTTCCGGTGGTTCTCACAGTTGTCCTTAATGTTTGTTAGTGGAAAAACTTTGTCCCTGTATAAAATAGGGTTTAATTGGATTATTAGAGATCAATTGCGGGAGTCCGGGTCATCTTCACAACGGTTGGCTTGAAAATATAGAAGGAGGAACGGCCCTTGGAGCTTCAGTAATCTTTCGATGCTACGACAATATGACCCTTGTTGGCCATAGCTCATCTTTGTGTCACATTGATGGCAAATGGCGCTACCCTTTGCCTCAATGCCTGGGTCAGTACAGTTACAGTAAAAAGAAAATCCCTTCCCCACCTGCTCCACTCATTTGGTTTCTCTTGCTTGCTTCATTTGCTACACATTTTTATTACCAATTTCAAATCCTGACAATATATTTCCTCTTGGAACACTTCGAATTTTACAGCCCCTTGCACAGTACCAGAGGTGGCATTTGGGAATGCGACTACGAGGCCGGAGCCGAGTCAAAGTGAAACAAATGATACGACGACGACGGCCAAACCCATTACCCCAACGGTACTTCTGCCCGGAACAACGATTACACATGGGAAAACAATAGGGGTTCAATGTGAGAAACAATACGAGCCAACTCATAACATCACACCCTCAACCTGCTCCAACGGGACATGGACCCATGCCCCAAGGTGTCAGCCCGGTAAAATTTACACTCATTTACGAAGGATGAATGCTTTATGTATGAGTAAGTGTGTACATAGAAGTGAAAGGGAAATTTACTTTCAGCGAGATGCAAACATTTGCCAAAAACCATCCGTCATGGCATGGTGATTGCACCGAAAACAGAGCATGGAATGAAAGCCCGCTACACTTGCCGGGATGGGTATAACCTTGTTGGAAATAACGTGACTGAATGTCAGTACGGGCAATGGATCGGGGATCCTCCGACGTGTAATCAAAGTAAGCGTAGTTTTCTCGTCTAGACGGGAAAAAGTTGATGTAGTAATTTGCCATGGCCTATGGCATCGCAGACCTGTTAATAAGACAAAGTATTATTTGGGATCCACCAAACAGCCTACTGCAAATTCCCTGGAAACATCCCCGACGGCAGAGTTCTCCTCGTTGGGAACATGGGATTATATGATTACAGGAATTACGTGACCAAAGTTGCAAACAATCGCCAAATAACATTTGTATGTGAGAAGGGCTTTGTTCTGTCGGATGGACCGGAGGGGAAAACTTGTATTCGGGGGGAGTGGTCACCGAAAACTGAGCCACCACGGTTAGTGGGTCAACTCTATCGTTATTTTATCATCTGAATGACTCGGCTGGGAGTTGTATACTTAAACTACTGCTATTCTTCCTCTTTTTCAGCTGTAATCCAAGCCATCATCCAAGCTTTAGGTGGACGCGCTCTGTGCGGAGAAGAAGGGCAATTAAAACAGGTGGGAGTAGCATTGTTCGTAATAAAGCGGGTGGTGGAGGCGGTGGAAGTGCGGGGACTCGACGATCCTCCAAAAGGAGAAAGCAATATGGGGACGCAGATGACTACGAACAATGTAAGAATGGGAATTACCCGAACTTCGCGTACAGACTAGAGTTTTACTTCTCTCAAATATAAGCGCTCATATGGCTCCTCATTTTATCTCATAAGAATGCGTTCAGCTATTATTATGTAATAAAACTCTGCCGTAAAAGTGACACCGCGCTTGTTGCACAAAACAAAACTTGCTACAAACCAACAAGTAGCGCTTTTCTGGATTTAATAACTATTTTTGAAAACTCGGGAACTAAGTTGAAATTTCAATAGTATAAAGTATATAATTAGTAGAAACAAAAGTTATATTAAGGTTGATGAAAACGACGTCAACTTGTTTTTCTCTCAGCTGCCCTGGTGTGTGATTCACTAGAAGATGATCCGTACATACAAACGGAGTTGATTCAGCCCGGAGATGATCATAACGAAACATTCTCATCAGGTGCAATTATTAAAATAAGCTGCACCCCAGGTTTTGGAGTAAATCTTCCAAATGAAACCAGCAAATGTATACTTGGAGACTGGAAGCCTAAAATCCCCAAATGTGACGCCCGTGAGTCTAATCCTTAATTCTTTCAAAGCAGGAGACACCATAATCACATTATTGAACTCCACCACAGCAAGACTTAATCAACTAATCGATTAATTATAAATTCATCCCCATCCTATCCTAGTGCCTTGCAAGGTGCCGTACATAACACACGGCTCATTCCACGAAGGGAGCAAAGGCCTATATTTCCAAGAGCAGATTAAGCATCAGAAAATAATTGAGTTGCGGTGTAGCAAAGGCTACACATTGGTTGGCCCAAATGAACTCCCATGTTGGTACGGGGAATGGGATGTGGCGGATCCACCTGAATGTGTTCCTGGTGAGTTTGAAGCCCGATGTAATTTAATCCGTCGAGTTAATTAACAGAACACAAAAGAGATTGAAAATCCACTCTTTGATTTTAGTCCAATGCGTTTTACCACCCATTGAGAATGGAAACTACATCAACAACTACGGGCCCGGTCTTGCAGTACCCCATGGTACAGAGGTAAGAGCGGGAACGAAAAATGTGAGATTGAAGAAAGCAATAATTGTTGAGCTTAATGGAATACGGCAGGTGGATTTTGTTTGCGGAGGAGATCATCGTAAAATTGTATCTGGGCCAAGTCGATGTCATCTGGGAGAGTGGCTACCTCAAAAACCTCTGTGTGTTCATCCTTCCATTGCATTAAATTCTCCATTCCCAACGGACGCGGATTCTGATCATCATGACAAGAAGAGAAAGCACTCCAAGGATGGGGGGTCTCGGGTTACATTGCTATCATTGAGTAAACGACCTTGTGGACTTCCGCCAAAGGAAAAAGGAGCCATTGTTTATGCAGAAGGGAAACCAGTGGATTTTGACTATGACTCCAGGTTGTGTAAAATTTAAAGTGGGGTTCTGAAAGTCTTAGAAAACTTCACTTCACCGGATATTAAAATAATAAAACCTTTCCATGGAAGTAGATTCCCGGACAGTACGGAAGCCCTTTACAAATGCGCAGTTTTGAAGTCCAAAACTAGGAATCGGTGGAAGATGACTTGTGAGGATGGGAATTGGAACATTGGGACTCAGATTGTATCCGCATGCGGTAAGTAACATCCGACTCTTAAATGATTCAACAGAAGAGATGATATTAATTATGAACTGACTTAAGATGGAGACGTTCCTCCGGGGACTCTCCAGGCTCTCCTCAGGCTCATCAATAGCAATTGCTTACAGAAGAAAGTGGAGCCGAACGTGGTCACATTCTACCAGAATCAGGAAGTGATCAAAGAATTGGAATTCCCATCCGAGACGATGCTGGTAAGGTTTATGTGGGCAGTAATGGTTGGTGAGGGAAAGTCGGGGTCGCTAATCCGATGAAAGTCAAATTCCCTCATGTAATGTGTACATTTAGATCTCGAGATGTGTGGACATTGGAAAGTTTGAGATGAAAGGCGGCACTCGTCGTAAATGTGTTTCTGGACAATGGCTTGGCGTCACGCCGAAGTGTGAAGGACTAAGTCAGTATAACGACTATGCGCGTAAGTTGGGAATTTGGGTGGTTTTAAGCGAAAGCCTTTTCGTTTCATTAACTGGGGAGGTCGGGACAAAAGGGAAGAGTGATTTATGTCCCTTTCCCTCGCTTTCACAGTGGACAGACCACCAACAATCCTCTTCCGCTACGTGAATGGCTCCATTGTACAAACCAATGATGGGAAGCTCGTTGTTTATCCTGGAACTACACTTCACATGGAGTGCATTTGGATCCGAAAATTTGGTTCACCAAGATGGGAAACTGCCACTTCAAATTTGAAGTGAGGATTTTGTTGAGTGGCGGTGGTCTTGTGAATATTTTTTGATATGCTGGGATGCTTGATGTTTACAGGGAGTATCCAGTTGGTTGGACGGATGGGATAGAAGGTCGGGAACCCAGCTTGGAGTACCGCCTAACGATTGAGGATGCTCAAGTCGAGGATTCTGGAGTTTACACTTGCATAACACCGGCTCGACATTCGCATCAAATCAACATTCAAATCGAAAGTTTGTAGCCAATATTTTAATTCTTATCTTTACTTTATTTATATATTACACAAATTCCGGACTCAAAAAAGCTTTTACCCCGATTTCAATAGGGGCGGAAACGGGAATGTTGCTCTTCTGTGTATACTGGGAAAATATTGAAAGGAAAATACAACTAACACTTTGTTTTCACAAACGCAGGCACTGAATGTTCGCCTCTCCCGGCGCATAGCGACTTGGAATACTCAACGACGGACACATTGCTTGGAACTCAAGTCACTTTCACCTGCAGAAGTGGAAATGCAGTTGTAGGGGCACAAGTCCTTGTATGTACAGCAGCAGGGAATTGGAGTGCGCCTCTGCCAAGATGTGAAAGTAAGACACAATCTTTCTCATGCCTAGGAGGAGAAAGTAATATTAATTAACATTATTTATTAATCTATTTCCTTAATAGATGTCGAATGCGCGGACATTTCTCTACTTCCCGCAATGGCTCCACTTGCATATTCTTCACTGACTAAAAATGGCACTTTAAAACGGAACGAGACTGCTCCGCCTAAGATTACAGTTCTTGGGCGCCACGTTGGAGACAAAGCACAATTTTCTTGCCCACAAGGTTTTATTTTGCAAGGGGCTGCAGAAGCTGTTTGCCAACATACTGGAGATTGGTCAGCAATGCCTCTTTGCAAAGGTGTTATTCCAGAGATCTTAAAGAATTCTACATTTTTTAATGAAATATCTTATACTAAATTGATTTTTCCCATGTTACAGAGGTTGAGTGCTCAGAGCCTGACGTACCCGACAATGCATTTACGACTGGAACTGCACCTTTTAAGGCAGGGGACTTTGTGCAATTTGAATGTAATCAGGGTTACATGCTGGAAGGTACACAATCGATTTTAGTATGTCAAGACAGTGGAATTTGGTCAAGAACTTCTCCTGGACTCAAATGTACGGCAATGAATAATTATTTTAATGAAAGTAGGTTAGTTTAATCGGGTTCGATTTTTGTTTTAGGTGTACAAGCTTGCACATATCCAGGGACAATAATTGGAGGAACTATTTCCGAAGTTCGATTCTACTACAGGATTCAAGAGACAGTTACATTTGATTGCATTGATGGCTACGAACTATCCGGCTCTCGAATGCTCCACTGCCAAAGGAATGGAAAATGGTCAACTTCCACTCCGATCTGCGTCCCAATTGACAAAAGCAATAAGGAAATCGAATATAATTCTACAAAACCCTAAATTAGAATTAAAGCGGATACAACTCCTTGCGTATATGTATTCAGCAGAGTAGAAGTAGAATGTCTTTTAAAACGTGTTAACATTTACTATTATGCAATCAGGCAATTCTATGGGCACTTACGTGACATAAGCCTTTGAAGCACTAATGAATCCGATATTATACATCGAATGTACTCTATTTTCTATCTCGCGAATTAGTAAGAATTGACCCAAATATGACCCAATAAATGACTTTTTAAAAAGTTCAAAAAAGCTAATTATCTCGCTAACTAAGCATTTGTGGCAACTCTAACCGTGTGTATCGTGCTCAGCGTATGCGAATTGCCGTAAAGTACGTCCTTAATAGAAGCCTCATCCTTAATAGAAGCCCCGTGTGCGGGATGATTCTGAGAATAAAAGCCCCGTCCTAAATAAAAGCACCGTCCTAAATAAAAGCCTCCCGTGTTTTATGTCTCACTCGCTCATCGTGCTTTCTTGAGAAGGATTTTTTATGCATTTCCAATCCGCGAGGATTCCCTGAACAAATATCTGATTCCGATAACTAAAGTTATTATTTTAAATTGAACTTGAGTTGTTTTGTACTATAAATCCAGGATTCCCCACAGAACACACTGCTTCTAGTTTGAAATTAGAACCCTCGTCCGAAATAGTAGCCTCGTTCTTAATACAACCCACGCCTCGAGGTGACATTTTTAAATAGAAGCCCGGGGTTCTAATCGGACATTTACGGTAGTAAGAATTGACCCAAATATGACCCAATAAATGACATTAAAAAATTCAAAAAAGCTAATTATCTCGATAACTAAGCATTTGTGGCAACTCTAACCGTGTGCATCGTGTTCACGTATGCGAATTAGTAAGAATTGACCCTGTACATACATTTCTGTAATTTCTGCTGTTTCTGCTATTTCTGTAATTTCTGCTATTTCTGCTATTTCTGCTGTTTCTGCTATTTCTGCTATTTCTGTAATATCTGCTATTTCTGTAATTTCTGCTGTTTCTGCTTTTTCTGCAATTTCTGCTGTTTCTGCTATTTCTGCTATATGTAATTTCTGCTTTTTCTGTAATTTCTGCTGTTTCTGCTATTTCTGCTATATGTAATTTCTGCTTTTTCTGTAATTTCTGCTGTTTCTGCTATTTCTGTAATTTCTGTAATTTCTGCTATTTATGTATTTTTGGCTATTTCTGCTATTTCTGTAATTTTGCTATTTCTGCTATTTCTGCATTTTCTGCTATTTCTGCTATTTCTGTAATTTTGCTATTTCTGCTATTTAGGTATGCCTTTTCTGTAATTTTTGTAATTTCTGCTATTTCTGTAATTTCTGCTATTTCTGCTGTTTCTGCAATTTCTGCTATTTCTGCTGTTTCTGCTTTTTCTGTAATATCTGCTGTTTCTGCTGTTTCTGCTATTTCTGGTGTTTCTGTAATTTCTGCTGTTTCTGCTTTTTCTGTAATATCTGCTGTTTCTGCTGTTTCTGCTATTTCTGCTGTTTCTGCTATTTCTGTAATATCTGCTATTTCTGTAATTTCTGCTATTTCTGCTTTTTCTGCAATTTCTGGTATTTCTGTAATTTCTGCTTTTTCTGCAATTTCTGCTATTTCTGTAATTTCTGCTTATTTCTGTAATTTCTATTATTTCTGTAATTTCTGTAATTTCTGCTTTTTCTGTAATTTCTGCTGTTTCTGCTTTTTCTGTAATTTCTGCTGTTTCTGCTTTTTCTGTAATATCTGCTGTTTCTGCTGTTTCTGCTATTTCTGGTGTTTCTGTAATTTCTGCTGCTTCTGCTATTTCTGTAATTTCTGCTGTTTCTGCTATTTCTGCTATATGTAATTTCTGCTTTTTCTGTAATTTCTGCTGTTTCTGCTATTTCTGTAATTTCTGCTATTTCTGTTATTTCTGTAATTTTGCTATTTCTGCCATTTCTGCATTTTCTGCTATTTCTGTAATTTTGTTATTTCTGCTATTTAGGTATGCCTTTTCTGTAATTTTTGTAATTTCTGCTATTTCTGTAATTTCTGCCATTTCTGTAATTTCTGCCATTTCTGCTATTATTGTGGCAACACTAACCGTGTGCAATCTGCTCAGCGTATGCGAATTAGTAAGAATTGACCGAAATATGACCCAATGAATGACTTTTTAAAAAATTCAATAACTAACCATTTGTGGCAACTCTAATCGTGTGCATCGTGCTCAGCGTATGCGAAATCTCTACACGAGAATAAAATAATGAACTGGAAGTAGGGTAGGAGTCAGTCAGTCAGGTTCAGGTGTGTTATTTAATTACAAAGACTGGATATTCTTCAGTTAAGCGCACCGTGTTGAGCATATACAGTGCATAAAGCAACAACTCGTTTTAATTAGATTATTTGATGAAGCTCATATTCAGGCACAAATTTGTTCGAACCAAGTGTCAACTATTAACTTTAATCACTTAACGCTTGAGAGAGCAGGAATATTTTTTGCACTTGCAGGCTGCTCTATGGCCTCCGGCTTTCGGCACCTCTCTTTTCTATAGCAAAACTCCACATTCTTTTGGTACGGAGCAACGCGGAGAGAAACGGGCCGAGAAGGAGAGGTAAATTTGAAGCCAGTCCAGATCCAAAAAATTCTTGGACATTCCTCTCCAGTTCTCCAGCCTGGATTGGTCTTCAGGCCAAAGTTCAACCTTTGGTGAGGATCCTCAGTTGTTGGAAGTGTAAGGGGAAGGAGCGCAGTGGTCTTCGTTTCACCTTAGAAGATCGGGGCGGCAGGAATCCAGAGTCCGTTTTGGTAAGTAATTATTCACACCTAACAGTTATTACTCAGCCAGATGATATAATTTCATTAGTCACTTAAGTCATCATCACTACCGGTGAAGGAGGGATAGGTGTGTGTAGATTACTAGAATTACTAAATCATAAAATCTGTCGAAGTTCTAGAGCGACATTAAGAGAAAATTAAGTTACGAGCCGACAATTGACTCTTGCCACTCCCACCACCCACTTCAATGGTTTAAATTATCTTTGGCCGTCGGCTCGACTCGACTGCTCTCAGACAAATGAACAACGGGCGGTGATAATTTATTTTCTTAGTGTAAATACCTGTCACTAGCTCGGTTTAAAATATCTTACAGCTAATTTGCTAATTAATTGACTGACTGGCCCATCCCCATCCTAATAAATAATCTTGGCTTCAAGAGTTTGCTGTCCGAGTAGATTCAGCTAGAAATTTTAAGCATTTAGCTAATTCAGTATGTTTCATTTTTTCAGAGCACCGACGAACTGAGGCGCTGCGGTACGGCCTTTTTTTGTCGCCTGAAAAAACATATCATCTTGTGAACGATGTCTTCCTACCAAACTTCGTCCAGTTATTTTAAGGTAAGGAGAATGAGCACTTAGTTTCTTCATTAAATTATCTAACCATCTGTGAAGCGCTAGCAGTGTTAGTTTTCAGCTAATATGCTAATTTGTAATTAACGTACTTTGTGGCGATCTATTATTTATGGATCTATTATTGGAATTGGAATATGTCATATCCAGTACAACTGCTGGATGATCCTATTTTGTCTTGGGTAGACTAGGTTAGGCTAGGTTTGGCTGCGACGTTTGCAACCGTTGCACCATTAATACTGTTGGATTGTTAACTAACCTGGTTTCATCAGTGTCATCTGTTATTAGATGTCGGATGCGTGTGGTACAGTACACCTGGCAGGCGATTGGGCACTGGGTGGGTCGGAGCATACGTTGCCTAATGGCATAATTATGACGTTAAACACTTGTCGACTTGACCTGAGACTTGCCATTTTAATGCATTTTCAATTTTCACCACCCTACTAGTGTGATCATTTTGGACACTCAATACCCTAACAGAAATTGGAGCGTTTAATGTCTAAACTCTAAACGAATTGCAATAGCCTGAATTTATGTTTATTGGATATCTGTTCGGTATGGTAATGGATTGGTAATGCTAATCGTACTCTTAAATTGAATGTCCGAAATCGAAAAAACAAGCTTGTCAAAAAATCAAATTATTGGTGTGTTGTGTGTCATTTCGTCAATGAAAGCGTCATGAATGGTGTTAGTTATTAGTTAGTCATTTTATTTCGCGCAAGTCACGACATGCTAATTTTTCTTGCCCTTTTCTGTTAAATTTAATTAATTGAAGTTATAGAGCCCCGTAGCATGCGTGATTTGAGAAGGTCAAAGTGGTAAATTCAGAGTGCATGAATAAGGTTTTTTCAAGTTTAGCAGTTTAGGGCAAATTTTTAATTTCATTTTCATTCAGGCCCATTTTCAAATATTAGATCATCCACACTCTTTCTTTCAACAAGAAATCAAGATAAAATGTGGCTTAGACAAGCCACCATATATTTAAACGCTCAGAGTTCAAGAACGGCTGATAGATACTGTTATGGCAGGTCGTCAACCGTTCACTTTTCGTATTCTTTTTATTTGACGGAGATTTGTTATCAAAAATTGCAACGTTCAAAATATTTTCCATAAATATGATGAGAAAGCGGTCTTTTGTTTTGGCTTCTAAATTACCAGATCGATAAATTACTGAGTGTAATGGCTTTTTCTTACGTCAATTCTGCCACGAAGTGCTTATTCCTTACTACAGTAAATTAGGCTCTTCACGATATATTTTTGTTGTCCGTGCTTTACTATAAAAGGTAGTAAGGTATACAAGTGCCGCGGATAATGTCATAAGGAAGGAACAATAGATTGAAATGGAATCCTGTAATTATTTGATTAATGTGAGGTTTTATTGAATATATTTTGGCGTTCTTTGTATACTAATTACACAGGACAGGCGCCTAGAGTCAAATCCACTACCAAAGTTGTAAAGGCACCGATTAGCGTGCCCATCAGAATACTCAAACGAGAAAGAGTAAACTTGCTCACCTCGACTAGTTGCAATTGCAAACCATAATCCTGCATTTCCTTACCTCATGGCATGGGTAAAATGTTTGTCTCGAACTTATACGTGCTTGTTGTTGAGTCTCTATCCTCTTAATGTGTGGATAGCCAATCTCTCCTTGGGGTGTCGAGCACCGTTACCACCGACTGCGAGTTGAGCTTGGTTAAATTACTTTTCAATTCGCATCTTCTTGACACACATATTTTCTGTCCTCACGGATTTACTTCATTCTTTTCCGAATGAGTACAGATAAAGCTGTACACGTGAAAATCTCTGAGTTGAGTGAGCTTTGGGTTAATCCTTTAGCATGTGCTCGAAATAAAGTGCCGGTAATCCGTTTATACTTTTGTGAAATGTGTTGCTAAACCGGAACAGGATGGGGTCAAGGTCAGCGGTGTCTCCCTAGGAAAGGGTGATAGACTAAAATGGCACCGGTGATGGAGAATTTAATTTCTACTTGCATTCCTTGGAATCCAACTCCAAACCTTTATCTTTGTCGCAACAGATATTCGAAATTAGGGTCGTTGGCATTTATGGTATATGTTTTATATCGTAGTATTTATTGTAGTAACAGCTACTATTTTCCCAATTATTTTTACCTTTCGCTTGTCTTAATTTAGCTTTGTTTGGATTTAGGGTGACTACATTGAACATCCTGTTTTGTACGAGCTAAGCCACAAATACGGACTTGGTGCAGAAATGGGTGATACATCTGGAAGTTTGCACAAATTGGAGGAGCTCAAAGAACTTATCAGACGAGAAATCCGAAAAGAGCTCAAAATTAAAGAAGGAGCGGAGAAGCTACGCGAAGTTACCACGGATAGGCGAAGTTTGGCGGAACTTACTGGCCTTGTGAAAAAATCAAATATTAAGCTGACTGAAATGCACCTAGAACTTCAGGAATTGGAGTCACAAATAATACTGGGATTTCCAATTGATAATGGTCACGGTTAGTAAAGTTTTTTTATTTTACTGAAATTTGTAATTTGCTAGAAATGTGGGGTTGGCAGGCTGCTTTTTCATTTTTTGTTGGTTATGTGGTTACACAATATTCACGCTTAAATATTTTATTTATTTCTCAGTGTCCACAAAGTCGGCATCGGAGAATTCAACGGTCTCAGCTCTGGATGAACGAATAACGTCGTTGGAAAAGCAGCTAAACATCGAATTGAAAGTGAAACAAGGAGCCGAAAACATGATACAAAGCTACAGTAGTGGTCGGGACAAGAAGTTACTAGCTGATGCCCAACAAATGCTCCAAGATTCAAAGGCCAAAATAGAGTATTTAAAAATGAGAATTGCAAAAACTAAGCAAAACAAACTTGGAACTTCAATTGACTCTGGTGGTTCTGGCGATGCACAAAGTGGTGAGTTCACTTACTGCATACTAAATCTTCTATCATCTAAATCAGTTCTGACATGAAGTTGTAAAGTCAAATAATTCTTCCTATTACAAGGATTAGGAGGATATTAAGGATAAGCATTATTAAGGCCTAATTCAAAACTGATTTGTGTTTAGGTCGAGATTCAGCTCTTGCGCCCGTTGAAGTTAGAATAGATGAGCTGCGGCACCGATTGAGGATAGAAAAGGCTGTGGTGGACGGTGCCAGAAATGTTATTCGGACTCTTCAATCTGCCAAAGCTGTTGATAAGAAGGCCTTACAAGAGGTGTGTTTCTTTATTTTGATTTTAATGACATTCTTGCACTCGAGGGCACAGCACAACCAGCTTGTGTAATCGTACTCATGATTATAGCATATTCATAGAATTCAACGTGTGTGTCATATTCTCTCTCATATTGACTCGTTGTGAAAATGTTTTGAGACTTAAATTTATGGCACATCAATTTAAATTTTTAAATCTAATACACCAGTGCGAAATGCCAGACAGGGAGGGCCTATGAATCTCTCATATTTTGATTTGATGGCTTTAGTTTGCAATCCAGAATGAGAGGAGGATGAAGGTTAATGACTTTTTTATTTTATTAGCAATATTGAGTATTCCTTGGCTTATTCGCAGGCGCGCAGAACAGTTGAGGGACCGGTTCAAAAATAACTCGGTCTCGGTGCAGATTCTCAATCTGCAAACAAATTGGCGCCGCGCCCACATCATATTCTGAAGCTCTTCTTAGGTTTAGCTTTACGCTTTCTTTTCTTTTTTCGTCGCTGTACTTTTGCATTGACTGTGTTGCTCAAATTTAACAGAAGGACATGTTGCACTAGTGAAATAAGTTAAATTGTGTTTAAAAATGGAACACAAAAGTCAGATCTGGACTTCCCCTGGGGTTCCTGGAATTCGTTGGGAAAATAAAAATATTACAAATAGTGAAAATAAGGAGTGGTGTGTCCATGCTCAGTTAACTATATCCCATCCTCGGACGACCTCCTCACGGTCAGAAAGCCCAACCACAAGCCAACACATTGTGACAAAGGAAATTTCGAATTTTGCTCCAAGCAGTAATAATGTACACTTTGAATACTCATGGCAGTCCAATTCAATACAAGCTTTCACCGAAATTGTACCAAATTCAGCTGGAATAGAAAAGTTTGAAAGTTGGCCACTTCGTACCCCTGTCACGACATTGTTGAGAAAGGTACCTGACTCCGGTTACAACTCGGAACAAATGTGTACACCAGTACCGATGGGAACTACCTTTGGGAAACCACGACCAGCTCAACCATATGATCGCAGGTGCCGAACTACTTGCAACATTACTCTAAACAATAACGCTGAATTAATTCAGCAAGAAAAGAGATGTGCAAGTGAAGAGAGACCGATAATTGCCCGAAATCCGATTGTACTGCGAAATGTGGAGACACAAACTGAAGCCCAGCGAATGGCGGGCACCTGCAAATCTAAAGAACAGAAGAGACAAACTGGTAATGTAAATGAGGCAAAGACGCAAGCGGTAGCGTTGAAAATGAATGATACCAGTGTTCCCCTTAACCCAACGTCGACTACTAAACAGGTTGGGGTTAAATCTAATGTTATAAAAGAGTCAACTCTAAGATCTTCATCGCCAATTTGCTTACAAGAAAGGTAAGGAATTTGTTAATTGTATACTGCAATTTTCAATGTCTCAGAAATGTTGAATTGTGGATGAAACTTATCTTTACAGGGCAAATACTTCTACTAGTCAGCCTCGTACCATTCATATTGATGTATATTGTACCGGCTCAGATGTTTCAACAAATACAGATGATGAAGATACGTCTTTGGATGGCTCTAGTTCCACGCCACTAACTGTATATGAATCTCCGCACTACAAGATCCTCCATCGTCACAAGAAAAGCCAACCACCCGGATTTCTCACGCGAAAAAGAAGTCTTCCGGATAGCGCTCCAGTTATTGCAGTGAGGAAATTTAATCCGAAGGAGAAAACTGCTAAGCTTAAACTAGTTCCAACGCCTGCGTCTCAGCCCAATAGACTAGCCAACTTTGTAACCGTGGAAAAGGATGAAGGACGAAAAGAGGACAGAGGCCTGAGGGCGGGGAATTTTTCCAGAGACAATTCCGAGTCCAGTGATATTAGCTCATCATATCCTTCCACATTTGGTGACGGCGACACATCTAGGAACTTGACAGAAATCTCTTTGGCGTCGGATATTTGCAATGTTCCAGCACAAAGTCAGCCTGCTCAAACACTTTCCTGTGCAACTAACGACCAGCTTCTCAAATCACTTGAAGGAGAAGCTGAATACGATCACAAATGGTGGATGGGATATCTTTCCAAAAAACTTCAAGGTATGCACTCTTCTATATTATAAAATGGATTTTAAGCAGGTAATGAATGTTGTGTAATCTTATCTAATCTGAAATTAATTGCTCGTTTGTAGAATCTGATATAATCGAACGAGACGTTGACAACGAAATTTTTCCAGACTATCAAGCCAAGAAGAGGCTATCCCTACCAGGCTTGGATGACACTGGCATGGCAGAGCATACAATTCCCCCTTTTCTTCAAGTTTCTAGGAAAGAGGTTTCCCGCCAACCGGAAGGAGTTGGGAAATTCGGCAGTTTTGTGAAATCATTCAGAAAACCAGGTCATCATATTACAGGACCCGCGAAGAACCCAAATTGCCCTTGCGAGCATTGCATTTATTATTTTGAGGAAAAGAATAAGGCCAGTGCGGGAAATTTACGTATCGGTGGAGGACGAATTAGAACTTACTCATGGGGAAATATGTCAAATGCTAGTACCTAAGCACATGATTAACCTAACCGTTAAAGATAGTATACCTCTCTGCAAGTGTAAGGGAAAATCCCAAAGATATTGTCGAAATGTATTAATGGCAACGAAAAATTTTCCTCATCATTTTGCTACTCTTTTCTTTATTGCTTCATTTATACTCGTCTTTAAGCCTCTTGAACGATAATAGATAATAATACGCATGTAATCTGATAAAACAATAAAACTGCAATTTTCTTGTAAATTTTAGCTTTATTTTGGCACCTTGGACCAGCTGGTTGGTCTACACCTGATCATCTGAATACGCTCTTATTTTCACATATATGAAACACGAGTGTATTCATAGAAATTGGTAAAACAATTTTAATAATACTAATTTTTATAATCTTGGTTTTTGTTCTAGGCACAAAGCAGTCTGCATGAGTCCAGCCAATAAGATTGACTTACTACGTTTGTCGCTGGAGACAAAGCAAGGGGATATCCGCGGAGACTCAAGGAAATCACAAGAGGTGAAACAAGAACTAGAGTCTACACTCCCAGGTGTCCCCCCTTCCCCCTTAAGCCCAGTATCTTATACAACTTTCCAATCCTTCAATTTGAAGGGAAACATTGGCCCGGGAATTTCTTCACATCGATTGAGTACGGTTGCGCTTAGCAAATGTGCAGCGGTTACTGGAAAATTGGAGGTTAGACTGATGGGGTGCCAGGATCTTTTGGAAGAAGTACCTGGACGGTCCAAGTCAAGGGAGAGCACAACGCCGGCGGATCTCAAGTCCTTTGTGAAAGGCGTGACAGGGAGAAGTTCATCAAAATCTTACAGCATAAAAGATGAGACCAGTAGTAAGTTTTTTCCTAACTGGAATCCAATCATTTTGAGTTAATTTAATTAACAGCACTTTTGCATGTCCTTGAACGGAAAAACTGATTTCAATTTTCTGTACTTTCGTGGTTTGGTTTTATCAGTGGATCGTCTCCTGGTCCGCTAAATTTTCGCCCATTTTTGTTGAAATTGTTTTAATGATTAAGAGCTTGGTTTATCTTATAACGGATGACGATTGACTGTGGATTTTTGTTATATTTTACTCAACTGACTCAGCTAATGCTGCTCTTGTTGGAAGTGGATGCTTTGGTGCTGCTTTTGAATCCAATGACGAAAAGAAGAGTAAGTTGAAAACTAAGACAATCGAGGTTTTATCTTGTGTGTTTGACCTTTGCTTATTAAAAATTATCGGCTCCTTTTGAGACTAGCCAGGCGAAATATCGTTTGAAGAACACTTTTACGATCTTGTCTTACACAAGCTACTCAGTGCACCTTGTTCTTTTCTTGTCTTTTAAATATATTGGGTTTGGATATTCAACGATAATTCGTCGGTTGGATCTAAAAATCCTTTGTATTTACCCTTACCCTTACTTATAATGCACGTGGTGAAATTAACAAATTACTTGCACTCGGATTATTAGATGAAATTATGGCGGTTCTGAAACTCGATAATCAAACGGTGGCCCAGACTAATTGGAAACAGTGCTCCCAGCAAGCATGGGATCAGAGATTCAGTATTGAACTAGAAAAGTCTCGAGAGTTAGAAATCGACATTTACTGGAAGGATTGGCGGTCGCTGTGTGCAGTAAAATTTCTCAGGCTAGAGGAGTTTATCGATGACGTACGACACGGAATGGCACTTCAGTTGGAACCCCAGGGACTCCTGTTTGCTGAGGTGAGTTTTGTATTTCTTGTGGGAATGAGAAATAGATAGCTTTATCTAATTTTAGTGCTCCGGTTTGATACATGGATTTTGAATTATTATACGAACGGAACGGATACACATTAAACATCCATTGTTACCAGACTACGAAATATCACTAAAGTTTAATCAGCTTTGCGTGTATATAGTATTGTTAATATCACTATCGGAATCTAAATTTTCAAGTAATAAGCTATTTTTATGTGTAACTTTGTGTCTGTCCTGTGCTCAATTTACTTTAGCCATTTTCATCATGTAACGAGCGAGGATTCTGAGATTTCGATTTGTCGGCTTAAGGAGTCTAAGCAAACTTTTCTTTTTATTGCAATTACAGATTAAATTTTTGAACCCCATGATCTCAAGAAAACCAAAATTACAACGGCAACGTAAGATTTTAAAACAGCAAGGGAAAAATGTCCCTCGGCCCACACAAATGAATATCAATGTTGCGACTTGGGGAAGACTTATTAAAAGAGCCTCGCAGTCCCATCCAGCTCCACAAACTCCAACGACACCTCAACCCCCACCATCTTCTAATGTGCAGCATTCCTCAAATATGTTAAACAACAACGAGCAAGCAGCTCCAAGTTAGTACTAACGATTAATACAACATTATTAAATGTAGAGTCTAGAGCTTAATGTTTTATTGGATTCATAGCTGCTCCTCCACGACCTCCAAGACTTGACCTGTCACAAATCCCATCAAGAGCGGAGTTTCATCTGGACCAAAGAACCCCTGATTTGGTAACTTTTGCGCCTAGAACTGCAACTCCACCTTCATCTTCGTCGCATATTAAACCCATATTTCCAACTCTTGTTACGACGCCTTCGGAGTTTGAATCGGTGAGTATTCAATTTCATAATATGAACAGAGGAATATAAGAGTACATGATTGATTATAATATAAGAATTCTGTGGGCATCTTTTAGATTTATAATGATCCGTTTTATATTCTCCTTCATCGTTACTGTACTTTGCTATCATTTAAATTACTTCTTGCATTATGAACGCTCAACTTGACAGCGTGCATGCTATTTGGGACTGGGAGCATTTCTTGCTGTACTATATCTAGACGAAAACTATATATATCCATAAAGGATTATACTGTTGCCCCACCCCGTAATGGTTATATTATCGTAGGTCGGGGAGCTTTTTACTTTCAATGGCATTTATGAAATCGAAAACACGTCCGGGTGTTAATGATCTGACATTTTGATGCCAAATCCTCACATCGTATTCACATAAAATCCAGTTGCGAAGAACTTTCTTTGCCATTTCAGGATTTTGAATTAATTATAAATTAATATGGAATGTTGCCCTACCAGCATGGGGATGGGGGACAGTATGCTTTCCTCCATAATGCACGTGTATGCAGTTGCAATGCATTTCTTGAGCATTACGTTACGTTTTTATTTTTACCTAGCTAGCATTAATTGAAAAAGTAGGGAAAATAGGAGATCAATTAATTGACTACTGCGGGAGCTTAGAAAATTAAGGTCAGGTTTCGTTTGATAAATTGACTGCTTCAACACCGACCGCACAACAACATCTTGATCAAGTTGATTGTATGACGGAAAGGTCATGCTACGGTAAGAGTAGTCAAGTTGTTTATGGTGTGAAGGGATTGTCTTGTCAGCCTTAAATTTTGGCCTTCACGAAACAATTGCAGAGGATAAGACAGATTTAGAGGAATAAAGGCAGGCTCCCAATTAGGACTTTGAGTGGATGACCAAGTATTGTAAAAGGGTTATAGCCTTACCACACCAACACTTTTCCTCACCGCCCATTGGTAGGCGAGGTAATAATTATTCTCATTGTCCGTCATCACAGTTCTGAGTTAACTTTTGGTCGTGGAGCTTTCTGACTTTTCCTTCCCTATACAATATGCGTTTTAAACCGCAATTTTGTAGTCCAGATATTTTGGAATTAAAGTCTCCTAACTTAGTTCGTAAGCGTGCACAAAACCCAGTTTCAGTTCCTATTTTAAGTTTAAAATCGCACATTTGGCATCCTCAAAATGTCTTTCGATTAGTATTAGAATTACAAAAAACACATAATAGACCACCTGTGCTTTTGAAGAGAAGTGGCGTAAATTTACTAAGGGAAAATAAGCCACTGCGATTCTCTGAAAAATCGGAAGAGGAGTTTGACAGGATCCAAGATTATGGTTACGAAGGGGTAAAACCAAGTCCATCGTACCGACTATCATGTCTATTGGAGAGAACTGGCAATTTGAAGACTGCGGAAGAGAGCACCTATTTAAGTGGGAGGGTATGTCACGACTAATATGTCACATAAAATGAAGAGTCTGCGGAAGGGTGCTTAGCTTAATCATATGTGGGCGGTACTGCAATGAGAAGGAATTTACATACATATGACTTCCGTTCCAGAAGCTTATATTTGATATTATTGATATCACATTTGTCAATAGGGGGACTATGGAATTTAGAATTGAGAGCAAAATCAGTTGAATGTCACGATTTGAAATTGTTAACACCCAATATTATTAATGTCATCTTTTATCTGAGTAATATTCCTGAAAACTTCCTGAGATTCTGAGTCGTGTGGTGTAGAATTTGATGAGAGAATTGCAAATCCGGACTGGGTCAGAGTCAGAGGTGTTGGAAATAATTGGCGATGGCGACGTTGGTGATGGTAGCAGTCCTCCTAATTCTCCTGAACCATATGTCGATTATCCTTCTGATGAGGGCGAGGTATTTCAAATCTTCAAATCAATTAAAAATCTTGTGATCTCGACTAACAACTTCCGTACATTAACATAACATGCTTCTCGCTATTATTACGGAGCGGACTCTGCTATCGGCTAATCGGCTAAACACTTTTATTTACAAATTTTGCCTGGTAATTTACTTGAGTACTTACTCTTGTATGCTATTCTACTGGATATTCTCACTCTTCCTGTCCTAACTGCATATTTAACTTCTCATTGCTTCCCATTTTCATGTCATCTTGTTTCTGAGATATACTATAGGATGATGAAGATTCAATGATTCTTGATAATTGTCATTAATTCAACGGAAAATTAATTATTGAATTTTTGCTACTTTTGGTTTTCTGGTAATGGTTTTGAAAACATGCTAATGTTTTACGTGCTTTTATCATCCAATGTATTATTAGGTCTTTTAAACTGACGTATTAATATAATTTCAGGGATATGAGGAGCCTCCGAAGTCTCGAGTTCTTGAGAGCGCAATAAGAGATCGTGACTTGACTTTTGAATCACGAAAGGGTGATAGAAACGCGGGGATGACTTTTGATAACTTTCGCCTTATTAGTGTGTTGGGTCGTGGACATTTTGGAAAGGTACGATATCTTGATATCTGTAATTAAATGTATTTTAAAGAAATATTGTATATTAATTTTGGCTGTGTCTTCCACCAGGTAATACTGGGCCAGTACAAAAACACAGGTGAATACTTTGCTCTCAAAGCTCTGAAAAAGGGTGATATCATCTCCCGCGAAGAAGTGGAATCCCTCCTTGCCGAAAAACGAATATTTGAAGTCGCAAATTCTATTCGTCATCCTTTCTTGGTTAATCTTTTTGCTTGTTTTCAAACGGAAGCCCATGTGATTTTCGTAATGGAGTACGCAGCTGGGGGTGATCTTATGATGCACATCCACGCAGATGTTTTTTCAGAAGAACGGGCAGTTTTCTATGCAGCTTGCGTAACACTTGGGATGCAATTCCTCCATGAGAATAAAATTGTATATCGTGACCTCAAGCTGGACAACTTACTACTCGACACCGATGGATACGTTAAAATGGCTGACTTTGGATTGTGCAAGGAAGGAATGGGCTTTGGCGATCGAACCAGCACTTTCTGTGGGACACCTGGTCAGTTCATAAATCACTCAACTGCAAGATTACTTTCCATTGGACAAATCTGACTGGTTTTCTTTTTTGTTTTAGAGTTTCTGGCTCCGGAAGTCCTAACTGAGCCAAATTATACAAGGGCCGTTGATTGGTGGGGCTTAGGCGTACTAATATACGAAATGCTCGTTGGGGAATCTCCATTTCCTGGTGATGATGAAGAAGAGGTGTTCGATGCCATTGTTTACGAGGAAGTGCGTTATCCACGTTCCCTATCCCTCGAAGCTATTGCCATTATGAGAAGGTAAGATCGCAGTGATCTAATTTATGGCAAACGTAGTACTATACTTGATATCTAGTAGTGCATAATTACAATGGTTTTCCAAAATCTTTTCCAATAGACTTTTAAGGAAAAACCCGGAAAGAAGATTAGGATCCACGGAAAGAGATGCTGAGGATGTAAAGAAGCAAGGATTTTTCCGTGGAATAAATTGGGACGATTTATTGGCGAGGAAAGTGAAGCCACCATTCATCCCTACGATTAAATCTCTTGAAGATGTATCCAATTTTGACGAGGAATTCACATCCGAGAAAGCAGTACTCACACCACCCAAAGAACCATACCCCCTCACAGACTCCCACCACTCACTTTTCATGGATTTTAATTACATGGCGGATTGGTGCTGATTACCAGCCCGTGCCTTACTCTGTATTTTACATCAGCTCAAATCTTCAAAATCAGTGGAATGTTCAAAGTAGCTGTAGCATTGATTGGACAAGAATTTGGAACTGTAGATTTTTAACGGAGTTACCAATGGGGCGCTTGTGATGTGTGCCTTATTGCAGTAACAATTTCCTTTGGATCTGCGCATTTTAGATTAGGGAAACGAATCCTTGCCCTCCTAAGAATGTGAATATTTCTTGAAGACAATCAAGTGAAAATCATTTACTTGTAATGAGCAAACACATGATTACTACCTTTAATGTTCAACCAACGAATAATTTTAAAATCCTAAAAAATAGTGTACAACCTTAATGCATTTTTAATTTAGAATATTAGAATACTCCGTTGGAATTAAAAATGATGTTTGTCCCTTAATAAAACATGAAGTGCATTTGAATAAAGTTTGATGGTAATGATTTTGCTTTGTTTATTTACTAATAGTAAATGTTATTTTATTTACTATTATTTTAATATGACAAGATTTAAATTGGATTCATTCTTTATGAGCTTCAATCAACTACAAGTCATTCATGAATGCAAATGAGAAATTCAAAAAATGAGATTCGATATTAAGATTTTATTTATGTCGATTGGATTATAATTAAGAATATAAATCAGTTACCGCTCTACACAAATACCACTTTCATCTAGCAAGTCGTAAAGGAATTTCATTGTCCATGTGTGAAAATAATTGGGTTTCTTTACATTATCCGTGTTTCTTCTACTACGTAAATTCCCTTTACAATTTTCCTACAAAACATTTCACGGTTCGGGAGAAAAATAGTTAAATGCCAAGTGAAATCCCAGGAAAAATGGGGGGGGGCATTCCTTTTTCGATTTGACTCACCTTTCCTTCTTCACTTCCATTTCATAATCGACATTTCGAATCGAATGTATGTTAAATGGTAGTCATTTAATTTGCTAAGCACTCTACGTATGTTTCTTTTTGATTTGATTTAACGCTATTGTACATAGAGGCAGCAGGTACACGTGTTTTCATCTCATATTTCTAATTTTAAAACATTAATATTTAGAATTCAAATTACACGGTGCACTTTAAACACAAAAATGATATACCTTTTTCTCATCAAATCTTGTACATGTGAACGAACAAAAAACAAACACTTAAAGTAAGTAGCAAACCAATCATTCAGTCTGAATTCACATCCTTGTAAATTTTTACTTAGAACAATAATAGTCTACCATTACACAGGTTCCATCCGTTCGGTTCGTACTTTATAAATTAACTTAAACATTGCTGAATCCATCCCATGAACTTGCACATTCAAGAAAACAGTTTAATATAAGAATTAACGGTGTAAGTTGAAGGGATTCTTATGAATACTACAATTGATTGTTAACAGCAAAGCAGGTCTCAAAAACACAACCTTCAAAAAAATCTCTGAAGCGGATTGGCTGAAGACAAGAGCAGAACAAAAATCACTGATTGGAATGTTTACCAAGCAGAACGGATTGGCACAGATGCCGCCGTCTCAAAACACACACTTGTCATAAACTAAATCCTGTCCAGTCTGCTTAATAAAAAAGCATTTGAGAAGGCTCACAGAAAACAGAAAGAAACAGAATCGGAACGAAAGTGGATGGGTGGGTAAGGATATCTCAAAATACTTTGCGAACGCTAACGACAAATATCCAAACGCACTTGGTAATTTTTTAAACAAATTTTAACGCGCACTTCACCCCCTTGTAACGTCAAGCCAACAATTAGGATAAAGCTAAAGCTATTTACAAGATTATTTAAATATAACGTTAACTCTTATTTCTGCTCATTTATACATGATTATCTATACGTGTCATTTTTTCGACAGTGTCTCACAATACGAATAAAATATTGATGCCCATGAATCCCAAGAAAAAGTTCCAATGTCGGACGCCAAGATGTGACCACTCCGAGTAGGACAATTTCACTTTAATTAGCATTAACTAGCCACCTCCACTCCCCTAAACCAACTATATAGAAAAATAGAGTTTACCCCAAAAAACATAAATGATGCTCCATTTTCTCACATTGAGTACATTAGACGTTTACTCAGTAATAAAATTTTCGTTTTACTTGGAAGGACACCCCTTGAATTCCCCCCTGCACGCCAGAATCCAAAACCCCATACCAAATGTATATCAAATACAATATGGCAATCAGTCTGGCTGCGGCTTTTAATTAGAGCTAATGATTAAAGTTATTTTAAGGGAAACTGGATTAAGAAAAATAGGATGTACCGATCACCTCCCCAAAAAATTAAAGACAAAAATGGAAGTGCAGTACTCGCGGCCCTGGGGAACTCCAAAAATACCCTACTGCTCAAGCCCAACACCTCGTTTAATCACAGATTTGCACACAGTTTTATCCTGAATTCAAAATCTCAATTTCACTTCAGTTATTCCTCTAAAAATATTCCAATAAGCCTTCACATTCATGTTTTAAATATATTAGTTTAGATACGTTCAAACTTGTCTCGCTTATATCGTTCCTAGTAGGTTAGAAGTTTGTTGACTTCAAAACGTTAAATTTTGTCTTTGTAATTTAAACTACAGTTTCAACTATCCACAATACCAACTGAACATGAATGGAGGGAAGGGATCTACTCTTCCTCGTCCTAACTTGATCTAACATAATCAAAACTAGAAAATACACGGCTACGAAATCATTGATTGTTGTTAACATCTATGGTTAAATAAATACGGGGATTAATTGAAGTCAATGCTTCATTTTCTCTTTGCATGAAGCATTTCCATTAGCAGTGTTTGTGTAGGTGCTCCACCGTTCATATGTTTATAGTACAAATAATCTTCACCTCGTCCAGCGACTTGCCTCAAATCTGGCATGATTGTCAGTAACTTGGTAAACTTTTCCTACAAGAGTAATCAAAATGGGTTAGATGCGTACAACTAATTACATAGAAAATGGTTGGAAAACAAATTACTTGAACTTGTGGGTAGCAGTTGATGCAGTATGTAAGAAGGGATTGCTGGACCTGTAAATAGAAATAAGGAGATTCATGGTGATATCATACCAATAATGATTATTAATTTGAAAAGCCAGTGTGGTGTAAAAATACAATTAAATGTCTTACGTGATCGTGAGTCTCCTGTACGTGTTTTCGACTCATCAAACCTTTTACATCTGAAATAAAAAAATTTGGGTAAAAATGTCGGTCCTCGTAAAAATAACTTGCAAACCTTTGAAATGAGTAGGAGATTCTTACCTGGATTGAGTAAAAGAAGGAATTTTAAACAAATGTAATCTGCCACGTCGAACTTCATTTCTTGAAATTTAAGGCTGATTTCGTTGAACCGATCAACCGATCCAGGAACTCCCAACAGGGCCAAAGCTAGCAGGTCAAACTTCTGCCCGTTTGGTAACGGAGAGTCATCTGGCAAGTGATTATGCATGCGGTGATGAATGTGGTCTAATACCAACATATCCGACCACGAATGCTGCAATAGCTTCATCTGATCGTCAACCTAAATCAATAGTCAAAATTAAATTAAATTTAACACAACAATTCGGGTTTTGATACGATAACTTCGGTGCGAGTGTAGAGAACGAAGACATAGAATCTAAGATTTTGTGGAAAGAAAATTAAGAGGTCCCCTAATGGATATCTACCGACGCTAATAATATTTAAATGCCTGCAAATCATGATTACGGCAAGCGCATAAAACAGGGCCAAAAGCCACATAAAAGCCACGTTAATTTAAAACAATGGTATTTAAGTGCAATTCAGAGAAGTTTTTAAATAGCTAACAATTTATTTAACATCTGCAAAGCTAACAACAAGTGTTACTTCATCTTCATTAAAAATCAGTTTTAGTAGGCACTAAAACTCAAAAACGGCTTATTTAAATTCCAAATCCTAACGTACTCGACGGCTTATCATAGAGATAGACATTAATTCCTTCTCCCTATATGAAAATCACGGCTTGGCAAGCAAAATTAATAAAAGGCCTGAGTGATTATCACGTTCTCTTTCCAATTTACCTTGGCACCTTTTCCACTCAGAAATTGGGTCAATGACATACACAAGCATGGATGGCTGCATTGGATTTAGTGCTTTGAGCATCATGCGAACCAACTAAACTGAGCACAAGGTGACTTGCCTCCGCCATTACTGTCGTAGAATAAATCCAATTCACTTTTACTTTCTATCCTGTCGAGTTCCTTTCATTGTTTTTATGATTTACCTGCCAGCCAACCTATCCCCATAATAAACCAATGGGCTCGTCAAGATTTACGACTGCTTGTTCGCAGGATCTCTCAAAAAATCCAAAAATAACCAAACCCACCGTCTGTTTTGAAGCAAATAACTAAATTGTAAAAGGAAATGGTAGGGAAGGATATAGTGCGTAGAAGGCGTAAACAACACCATTTTGCTATTTCCTGAATCATCGATTATAAATAGGCCTGGATTTACAAAAGGTTGGAAATGTAATTGTACCAATTCGAACCATTTTTATTGGTTCACACGGTATAAAGAAAGAACTTTCAAAAAGAAGAGTGTTGAATCCAGTGCTCAACATAATGACATGCCAGGCATTTAACCAGCAGATGTATCTAACCCATTTTGGGACACTAACTCGTACATAGAAGAGCATGGAAAGGCCTAGTGACCTACTTATTTTATGGGTCCTAATCCATAGCCACATCGTTGGCACTCAAATATTGCTCCCTCCTCGTATCATTCGGTGAAGACTCAAAAACATGTTTTTCACTCTTCCCTTTGCTATTAGGTTCCAAAAATAGACAAAACATTTTCAACTTTACGTTTAAGCTCACAAGGAAGAGAAAGTGAGTCGAGGTCTCAAATTAGAGTTGAAAAGAAAAATAAGGGTTCAACACTTTATGGAATGGACAGGTCAAGTTCCGCCTAAACTAAAGGATTTTGTCAAATATTTGTGAACTACAACCCTAAACTCGTCAAACCCAAGAAATAAATTACAGCACAATGATCAATGCCCACGATATATTTTCGTGCTAGTTCGCTAGTTGCTTGTGATTATTGCTTTGAGTGATGATGATTGTCCAAATGTCAGATGATGTGTTATTTGTGAATTGTGCGGAAATGAGGAAGGGTATGTAAACAAACCTTCAGGTCTTTGAAGAAAACTGAATTCCTTGCCCAGTCTACTTGGGCAAAAAGGTTTTGATCCAACACTTTGCAAAGAAGTTCGAATAGGTCCACTTCACATTGGTTGTAGGTTTGATTCTGAAGAAGATTGAAGAGGGAGTGCTGCCATTCCTTATCATCAACGGAGGTCAAGAGGTCTCGAATCAACGGTGGCACTTTCCCTCCAGGACCCGAACTGCTGTTGTTGTTATTATTGCTGTTCGAGTTTTGGCCTGTTCCATTTGACTCCAAAACCGTGACCAACTGGCCCTGTACAATTTCATCCAAAGGTACATTAAAAAGTCCCCCAATCAGGGGAAACTGGCTCATCATCCGAATCTGGGATCGATCTTCACGGTTTACCTGATTCGGATCTCCACCACCATTTTGAGGACTTACAAGGGATATATTGGATGAATGACTGGCAGCTGCGTTGTTCGGATCGTATCCAAAGGCCTTGGATGATGGTGAGTTGGGGGATGTAGAAGATGTGGCCCAAATCTTAGGATCCGAGAGGTTGATACCGGAAGGTCCGGAACCGTTCACCATTCCGAGGGAGGCAAGGGGTGAAGGAGATGAATCCGGTGATGAGGTAAGGGACGACACCTGAAACAGCCAGAGTGTAAAAATTATTAGAGAACTCTTTACCAAAGGACAAAGGCCTTCACTTCAACCTGTGGTATTTGGATCTCTTGTTTGATCGCAACTCCTTGGTTTCCGTAAGGAGAATTGCCGCTGTAACCAATGGGTCCAACGTCGCTCATCGATATTCCCTGGTGACGGGCTTGTTGGACCGCCAATTGCCTTTGTCGCATAAGTTGAAGTTTCCTCGCTCGGTCTCTTTTGTACATCGGACCAAATTTGTTTCGTCCTCCTCGCATCCGGTCCGCTCGAACCGCTTTAAAAATAGAAAACAAAAACATTAAATATTTCACTTAAGGCTAAGGGTTTGTGCACATTAACATAAATCTGCATTCCTTCAGTCAGTGCAGATTTCAAAATAGCATTCAAGCTCCATAACTTCCTCCTTTGCATTGTAAACGCAAATATTTTAAATATAAAAGAATTTCTCTATATGATTCATATAAACGTTTCATCCAAACCGAAACGTATTATAAACATTTGGTATCACATGCCAGTTAAAGTTACAGGTTGAATTTAGGTCATCAGATTGGATCACCTAATCGAGCCCTTCACATTCATGAACATCAGTGTGTATCCTTAATATTTTGAGTACCAGGAGTGTAAGCCCAAACCCCACGTCTTTAAACAAAACCTAAAAGCTACACCATATATAATTTCTGCGCTGCCGCCAATGAATATGTAATTCCTTAAAGCTTTAGTATGAAGAGTGCAGGCGGATTGGATTTGCATTAGTAGGACAAGTACAAGCGTGAGAGATTTTGCAGTACCGAGGGCTTTATTGATATTTACAATGGATGGATGATGTAAGAGAATTGAAAGGGAGAGTGGAAGGGGTGGTTGGGATACCAAAAGTAATCCCCGTCCTTTACTTTTTTGCACTCAATTAAGGGGGGAGAGGAGGGAGGGTGGGTTGCTGCAAAAAAAAAACACGGTCGCTCGCATAATAATGTGGCATGGCAAAACAAAGTATAATGTTTTGGTTTAACTTGTGAAGAGATGAAGGGGGTGGGGAGGGCGGAGTTGGCAGATAGGCATTCACACACTTACATTCATTATTGCAAGCGAATCGACCATGACATACATTCCCAAAGGAATAACATCAACCAAAGCAAACCACGCTTGCTGAATATAATAATGCTGCATTGAAAATCTTTCGACGTATTTTATCATTTGCCAAATCTTCACAAAACGTTGTTAGCCCCCACCTACAACAATTCACGCCGCACCAATCCGTCGGACTTCATCTTTGTCCACCACGATTTTTTTGTTTAGCGCTTTTTTTATACATTATTACATGAACTCAGACAGGAACGGTCTTTTATTCTACACCAACCAATATCAAGACTATCAGGACTATCAATCCCATTCAAGAATGATTGTCAAGTACCAAGTCCAAAATGCACATGTGACCAGACATAGCCTTTGTAGTACAATCTTGATCAAGGAATCTTACATTCCTCTTCAATTCAGAGGCAACAGAATTGGAAATATGTCCAGCTGTTATGCAATTGGGAATTCCTTACTATCAATGACTCAAATCTGTTTTTCAAAAATTAAATAACCCAGAAATATCAAATCATTTCAACGAACTGCTGGGGAAATGTTGAGACTTTAAATGAATTAACACAAAATCCTTAAAATACGAGACAATTTCTTCATTACATTACACATCCTAAACTTGATTACTTCAATTTTAAACTTCGACAGCTAAGGATCCTAGTCCGCAAAGTCATTCTTTTACACATTGGTGTTAGTTGCAAAATTCCTTCGTTGCTCGCAAAAATCAATCCACCTTGAATTACGTTGCATTCAACCGAATCGATGTGAGAAATTTGGATGGAACCACTACTGTGAATTGCCAATTGTGAAATAAAATCGATACAAGGATAGAAACCTGGTCATGCCAAAAACCACGACCATAAAACATTTCAGACCGCACCGTACCGTGGTTAATTCCTCGTCCTCAAGACTTACAGCCGCCCATTGTTTTGGATTCATTTTAAGATTGTAGTTATATTTATTCGTAGCTACTCAAACAATGCATGTAGAAAATGTTGTACAGCATGCAAAAGCAAAGCAGCACAATTTGTTCATTCAGTAAGCAGAGTGTCTTTAATAAGGTGCCAAAATTGTGATTTGCTCAAGAAACTTGCACCTGCCATTACATCTCGACCCGCAGCCATTAATATTTGCATTGTAGCAACGTCAATTTTGCCAATTTTTGCAACAGAACCAATGTTCGGTGCAATTATTTGCTTGGTAATACAACGAGGTTCATAAAATAAATATTAAATTATAGACAGTTACAAAACAAATTCTAATCTCTATTTTTGCTCAGAAGCACAGGTGTATTTAAAAAAATGATTCGTTCGCATTATAAGGAAACTACATGTTGAAAGGATAAATTTACACTTTATATCTCAAAAAGTTGGTGGACGCAGGTCCCGAATTGTGCTTATAAGTCATTCAAAAACTTGTTGGATCCTGGATGTGATTAGAATTAGAATGTGCCGCAAAAACATATACTACACAATGTCAGTTGTGTTCCGCCGGCCACGTGAAACGGAATTGTAATATTATCCCGACTTCCGTCGACAACGCATTGCTTTAAACAGCATCGACTCCATTTGAAAATTGCGGCACACCAGCCGGATTGGGCAACAAGTGTTTCGTGCATTGCTACGCTCATATTATGAGTTGACTACTTCTAACTTTCATTTTCAAATCCCTCCCCAAGCAGAATATCTAGGTTTACTGTACTAAGCGAGTCTTGCTATTATTACACCGACCTACTCTGTCCTACTACAACACGATACAAATTAACGACACTTTTAAACCCCTCGTCCTGTTTTCATCCCCATTCAACTCAGTTAAAATAATTTGGTTATCCTCAATATGCCATCCAACAAACACGCTAAGCTTAACGGAAACCAGTACTAAGGAATTAAATTTAAATATGCACATTTATTTAATGCTTAATGCCTGCATTTAATGTCTCATGATGATATCCATAAATATTTAAAGTATTCATTTCATCTGAAGCGTATCAATTTATGACCAACGATAGTTCCCAATTAATAGTCGCGCGTCGCGTTAATTCAAATTATATATGCTGGAATATAAATTGCACATGTGCCAAGTCAAGCGTAAAATGAAAAATAGTTTAGTGTGTGTTGAATGGCAGACGTGGAAAATGGTTGAAAAATCATGAAAAAATAAACATTGCTGGTACCAAAGATATACATTTTGGAATTCGTTTTCAATTCGCATGGCTCGACTTTAGTTTGGATGTAAATTAAGACCAATGAACTTTAATTCCACAGAAGAATTGACGGCGAATGGTCTAGACAAAGAAAACTTGTTTTTATTATAGAAACGTAAACGCAATCATTTAAAAATATTTGTCTGGTACCCATGAGACAGAAGACTTCCGTCGCAGCGCTTCTGTCTAACCAAAAATCTGTAAACACATATCCAATCCACAACATTATGTAAACTTTGTGTGAAGTTTACAAAATTAACCTAACTAATAATTTGAAAAAGGAGCAAGTCAGGGGTGAACTACTCGTTTACATAACTAAATTAGACTTTCAATTCCTAAAGGAAAAGCCGCGTGTCTATTTTCCATTTTGCAACAAAACTTCACAATTTCCCACATGCACGCCCGAATAACGGGAAGAACAAAGTAGGTAAAGGCCATCAACAAGCACATACTAACCATATGAACTTATGCTTTCTTGTGCATACTAACTTTCAACCCACGCCTAAATATGAAAATTGAACAATTCTATCCAATGCGCAATATTTCACACATTTCTAAGAACCAAGCTTATCCATTCTGCTCAACAAGTAAACACAAGTTGCATAAGAGAATGGGATACGGAAAATTCCAAATCCAAATAAATTCCTCAAAAAATGTACCATTGAATTGAAATTTAAAAATCATTTTTCAAGGATCCGATCCTTTACATGAGACAACGAAATCCGTTTTTTTGGTTAATGTGCCAAGACCATTACGTAGAAAGAGGCATGAATACTACATCCACTTCAAACTGACAAAGTTTGCTTAACCAGGATGAAGTGAAGAAAAACCAAGTCTCAAGACTTGTCTTTGTCTCAACAAATGGGATGCAAGTGCTCATAAAAATGTTTAATGGTGAGGGTTCCCAAGCAAATCAAGCTATGTAACTGGGTGTTGTATGTTGTAACATGCAAAACCATAGGAATATTCTGTTAAGCTTGGGTAACAAATTTTGCTTGTTGTAACTATAGTTTAGTTCGCATGGCGACGGCTGACTCCTTTCCTTCCATGCAAGGCAGGGCAGGAGAGTGTATGTAGGATGCTTAGATGATAGACAGTCAATTGCAAAATATTAAAAATAGTTGTGTCTGTACTTATCATTCATTCGTGTTTGCCATAATGCATGTTAAAGGGCGTCCATTCTGATTCAGTCCTCAATTGAGTACAACACAAAACAGAGGCAGGAGTCCCACAATTTAGAAACAACCACAACCGAAGTGGAAATGAGATCAGTCCAAAAATAAATTCAATTTGACAAGCAACCAAGAGTGTTTGAAAAAATAAGTAGAGGAATCCACATTTAAAAATTAATCTATCAATAATAAATTGAAATTAGAATTAGAGAATTGAAGTTTAAACCAGTTTTAATTCCAAGTAATGAGTGTTGAAGAATTAAGCTAGTGCTTGCTTACGTATTTCCTTTTTCTTTCAGATTCAGATTCACATTCAAAAGCTTTAGTTTATTGCTCAGTGTCGTAAGAGCTAACTTATGTAAACGACGGGAGCGTTTTCTACATACTGACTGAAGGAATGCAAATCCCAGGCTAGGAGAATGATTCAGAATTCTTACCTTCCAACTTCATTCCAACTTCCAAGCATTTTTGAAATCGACAATAGGGACACCTCTTCCTCTGGGTCTTATCAATATGACAATTTCGCTCGGCTACGCATGTGTACACTTTCTTGTTTTGGACGGTTCGCTTGAAAAAGCCTTTGCATGACTCACAGGTTAAGAGACCATAATGATAGCCCGACACTTTGTCCCCGCAAACAGGACAAAGCTCTTCAATCCCTTCTTTTGTATCTGGCAAATCTGGGGTTAGAGCTGCGACGGTGTACTCCAATCCACTTGTTGTTGCACTGGCCGCTTGTGTAGCTGCTGCAATAAATAAATAAAAAAAATTAGAGTCAACAGATTGTAAAATGATCTTTTGTTCGGGCTTAGAATCGTAAATAAAGGTATTTTTGGAATCAGTTCAATGTTACAATTGTCAATACAATCTCCTACTATTGCCTTATTCACCATGATCGTTTTGAGAGTTAACACTGCGGCAGGTACAACTGGGACTCGAAGTTCGGCACAGATATATATATACCCGTGTATATTTAACTCAAGCTTGAAACAGTTATAAAAGTATTGGTGAAAGTTTACTCTCCAATATGGATCAGGCGCTACTAGATCCCCAGAGTCTTTTCAAAGTACTTCCATGTCAAATTTTGGAAAAATCACCCAATCCAATTGTAAATTTGGTTACATACAAAACGGGCATTGGCTAACAGGAAAAGTACTAATAACAATAATATATGAAAAATAACTGGCTTGAATCAAAAACTTCAAAAATTGATTAAAAAATATATAATGATTGCTTTTTATGAACATTCTGACTAATTTAAATCCAAAACTTAGACCAAGACAAAATTGTTTCAGTGCACAAACGGCGACCCTCTACGATTTCACTAATTAAGGCCTCTACCAACAGAAAAAGAGAGGGGTCAGTTTTTAAGGGACTGAGATGCGAAGTAAGATTGCTCTGTCTCTGGCTCCTTGTAAAAATGGGATCAAATTCATAAATTTTTAATTATTTTCCAACACAGGGCACGTGTCTACTCACATCTGCCTATCCTTCAGACAACACCCCAGAAGACCTAAGCTAGAAGATGACTTGGAAGCAAATTACTCTTAGGGTAAGCCTTTAAACTACAGGAGAGTAGCATCTTTAAATGTTCCTTCATCCGAAGGATCACTTCATGGCTGTCTGGATCGAATCCTTTTAATGGATCCCCACTCACCCCAATGCACCTAAGGAATACGGAGAAGGAATACAGAATTGCAGATGTCGTCCCAGGTAACCCATTATTCAATGATGCTGCCCTACATCTATCGTAATCGTAACTACGCGTGTATTTAGACCCTCCCCCCCAGGTACTCGTATCTCCTTAATCACATTTACGTATCTGTGAGGCAGGCAGAAGCCTCCGCAATGGATCAACTCATATTGCACTCTTTTAGGATCCTCACGTGTGCTCAAGTTGCACAATTTATTCCATTATAATTTCAAACATCCATGCAGAGGGGATGGAAATGAATGGTAAAGCAATTCTCGACTTCATGTTAGAATTTCAATAATTCCTACTACAGTTGTATGTCATCCCTTTTGCCCAATGCTGAGCCGTACCGGTCACACACCGCACCGGTGTCCGGCCAGGAAAAGGAAGAATGATATTCGATGATTGTATAACCAAGTGTATGCCAATTGAACTGAATTTAATGTAGTTCAGTTGACCAAATCACCATGCTTTTGAACTGCCGATTAGATTGTAAATAAATGAAATGTAAATAGTAGGATTTCCAGTCATCGAGTAATCGGGGTTTCAAATCTCAACACTCTGTATGACCCCCATTTACGCAATAACCCGAAGTTCCTTCAATACTCAACAATTATAATCTAGCTATTTAAATATGTATAACTAGTTCAAGTTTGTCACAAAATAAGTTGAAGCTCATTCAACTGACCAAATACACAAATAAATTGCGAAAGGAGTAAAAGAACCAATATCAAATATAAAAATTAAAAAGTCAAATGGATATCTAGATGTATAGTACCACCATCAATTAATCCAGTCATGCCTAATGCATGTCATACATATTTTATCTGGAAATGACGACTCGTTAGGAATACAAACAAGCATGGCTTCCCTCAATCTATATCGGTACGACTAGTACAAGAAATTTGCGGTTCCAGTGGTTTACCGACACCGACATTCTATCGCTTTCCCTAAACAAAAGCCAAAATCGTATTTCGTCAACCCTTAACCCTTCCCCACCTGAAACAATGGACCTGTAGATAGCGCCAATGGACCTGGATTTGTAATTATTACCTGAGGTGTACATATTATTGTAGCCACCATGGTCCATGATATGAACACCGTGGTGGGATGCGGTGGTAAGTAATCCATGGTGATTGACGCCATTATTATGTGCAGAAATGTGATGGTGATCCGTCCATAAATTCGAGCTTGAGTGATGAACTAAATTAGGTGGAGTTGGCGAATGTCCACTCAGAGGTGGACTCAAATTGAATGGACTCATCGGTAAGTCCATGGCTGTTGACAGCATCAATTCTCTCTTCCAACCAAAGTCTTCCGTATCAAATCTGGAGCTCGTCGTCGTCAGGCAGTTAATTGGGAAGGTTTTAAAAACTGGGGAGCCTCGTGTCACAAAAGGAGAACAAAAATTTCTACGCGTTTCACTGTATGTAGCAAACTAGTCCTCGTGTTCCACGTAAATAACTTCTAGCCAGGCTTATAATTTATTTTATCACAGCTATCGGCATGGCTGACTGGCAATAAATCTCAGTTATTTTTGAAAATCTATACAAAATAACCTAAATAGGCGAAGGCAAAGATGAAGTTCTGAATTTTCGCGCTGGAAAGTTTTGTCCAAAACTATGTACAAGTCCTAGGGATTTCCTCCCGTGAAGAAGGAGTTAGAAGGATAGTTTGGTCGGATAGATGAAAATGAAGACAATTGAATAGGCGCGCAGTTATTTTTTGCTCGGTGAATGATGAATAGTGCCGCAGGTAATGATTCGTTCACAAAATCTCGTAATGTAATGTAATCTTTAAGGGGAGAGAGGGACAAACGCTGGTTGGTGCTGACTCCGTCCGTCAGGTAGACTTTTGCACAAGAATCCACAAGTAGCACAGATTTTTTCGGTTACGTCACTCTCTTTTCCTTCGCAATAGAAGGTAACCAGCCCTCACTCACTTGTCTGTTGGATTGGACTCTTGTTTTGTATGCAAGGCAATCGGCAAACACTTTTTTTTTACTTTCTTTTCTAATCAACAAACACAAATCCCTCCAATAATTTTCTCAGCCAATGTTTCTAGGCCCTCGGCCGGTAAAATAGTCAACTTTAAAGTCACTCGCCCTTTGAACCCAGAGACCAATTAGAAGACCACTTTCCATCCTCACAAATCGCACCTTTTTGAAACTGAAGCAAACATCAGAGCCTAGGGGGATCTGATCCTGAATCACACAAAATTCTCTCTTCCAAATCCCACTGTTCAAAATCCTTGTATTATTTACAAACAAATCACAGACGGAGCAATAACCATCAAAAAGGCACAATCAAATCCCAAGGAGACAAGCACTTTTTTTCCCTTTCTTTTAACAATAGCTACTATTGAGGTAGCCAAGGTACAATGTGAGTTTGTTGGATTCTAAGGATGAACTGGAGGATTGGGCTCCCCTGTCCCCGTCACTAATCAAATGGGGGAAGGGAGGCTAATGAGGAGAAAGAACTAAATATAATTTAACCGGGGTAGAAGTGAATCAAGTCCAAAGGGGTAACTGGGATGAGAAACGTCAACGTGGACTGTTAAAAACTGTTTCCCCGAAACTTAACGTCGTACGTCCTTCTCTCCCTGACTTACTACTATGGACTGGGTTGGATTGACCGAGTGTCAGCCAGGGCTAGTGAAAGTGGTGGTAGTGGTGGTGGAGTTTAGTGCGCGGATCCCAGTGTTGTTGTGAATCGTCGTCGTCCTACTTTGCGAATCTATGTCTATGTTAGCTAACACACCCCTCCCCAGCCACAGCAGCAGCAGTGTGGAATAAGCTTCAACTGTTACCCCATACCCAACCCCCCCTCAATTCCACTGACTTCAAACTTATTACATAGCCCAAGTGAGATTGAAAGTGTTCACAGTCACCCACCCAGTCAACCCAGCCAAAGCTTGCCTTTCGGCCGGCACGCCGTGTCCTCAAGAAGTATACACAAGACCATATCTCTCCCTCAATTCACTCTCTATCGTATCCCTCACGTTGCCCTACTAACCCACTTTTGCCAAAAACTCTGACATCCAAACTTCAACCCAAGTATCCCACGAAACGAACCCAATGAATCCAACATTTCAGGACTCTACTACTACTAGCTTAGCTAGACTATACAACCAAAAATGCTCCCATTTGGTGTTGGAGTGAAAGGGGGCTTCCCCCCTTACTTCTTCCGTCCTCCCACGAATCCTCTTCATTCTCATCTAATTTTGACCCAATTCACCGACACTTCTCTAGGCCAAATCCTCAACCACATTCATATTTACAATTAAATCTATGATTATCATTTAATTTCAATCAAATTCTCCTCCGAGGATTAATTGGACATTTAAAGTAGCTCAGGACAGGAGGAAATTATCCAACCAAGTTACGACCTTCAGTGGATTGCATAATAAAATTAACCACGTTTCCTATTCTACTCAACATAACTTTTACTTTCCAAATCCGGATGCGTACAGTTAGTTATGTTAGAGTAACTTTGTTGCATGGTTATGGTTTAGAACCCAAACAATTACACATTAAAATTCGATTTAATGTCCATTGCGTACATAGTCATTTTCATGTTGACAGACAAGTTGGGAGAGAGTTCACGAAGTTCAAACATCTATTACTAATAATGACGAGTAATATTTGTAGCTTTAATGAGTCATTAAATCCTTCCGTTTTCTAAGATGTATTTGCTTTTAGCGCAAATATTTACGTGTTATGAGCAGAATGTAATTTTATCTAAAATCATACACATATTTTTCTCCTTATTTTTCAATTTCACTTTCTTAAGTTCTGTGAAACAAAGTCATACAAACCCAGAGACCTTAAATTCGTTTAAAAGAAACGTAGTAATCAAATTCCAGTTAACTCGAAAAAATCCAGGTCAAGTAAAATGTTATTATATTTTTATTAATTAGTCCGGATGTCCGATGGTAACACCACAATTAAAAGTCTAGCCACAGCCAACAAACAAGCCCAATTACCCTGTGCTCATTTAACTCGCTGCCGTTATGGTCAAGCGATCCACTCATGATTCCAATTACATTGAGCCGCCTCTCAGCAGGACGGAATGTATCATATCAAAGTATTATCTGGTTCAACTTGACACAATTTCCATAATCTGTTCATCAGTTCATTTACAGGTAAAGCTTAAAAAGTAAACAGAAACACAAAAGTTGTGTAATAAAATTCCAACCAAGTGGAATCTCGTCTGAAAGTCAGTCAGTGTGTAGGAATTATTTAACGCACCTCCTTCTCCTTTACCCAAATGCAAATACAATCACAATCACATCACGCACATGCATCCATACAATGCCATTCCGTATTATGTAGTAGGGTATTTATCAGTCAACGAAAGTGAGAATGAGGAATCTGCACATAATACATCCATACAAATTCAAAGGTGGAATAAATAATACGTACGTCGTAACACGTAACGTGCGGCAGGAGGCGCATGGCAGAAAAAGGGAGTCCACAGCTGAACATGGCATAGCATAGCATGGCATATGACATAAAGGCTGAGCCAGCGTATTCTCCTGACACCAGCCCAACCCGATCCCTAGCACAGACCTACTGACCTACTTACCCACTACACTAGACATACTTTCGCTTTCATTCTATTCCAAGTAATTACTTGCGTAATGCCTTCACTTCAAAAAAGCACATGGGGGAAGACCATTTTATCATTTTCTTTTTCAAATTTTATCCATTCTCAGTCAGTAATTCTAAAATTCCTGGCTCAGCACATTTTGTTTTTGACGGCTCATCACAAATCAGCCTTATGTATGTACCTACTACGTACTCTTCCTCTTTGAGTAAAGAAAATGATATCACACTTACACATTATTATTGAAATTTCAAATAGACAATTAAATACTCTATTCTACTACCGACTTGACAAAAATATAAATGTGTTTATCCATTATAAATTACGTCAGGTTAGAGCTTACTAAGATTCAGAATAACCGCTCCTCATATTCACGTTCACATCAGAATCATTCAAGGAAAATTCACAGACCCGCAGATTTGCAGACCCAGTTCTTCGGTCTTGACAAAATGTTGATTCGACTAGACGTCGAATAAATTTTTAGTTATTAGGTCAGTCGGTGCTCGGTGAAGAGAAATAATGGATAGACCAAATATACATCGAAAGTCCTGACCTACTGACATGGTAAACTAGACCTGATTAGAGCTGATATGTAGGTGACTGCCGAGCAGGAGCAGATTCATGGCTATGTATTTGGCATGCCAAACAAACCTCCTTGCTATCTTGGAGTCCTTTCCTTTTCCAACCCAAGTCAGCATGGGCTTTGCGGTGCGCATAAAATCCAACCTACTATCCTCACAGAATCTACGCGAATTGGGATATACCACGCTTTACGGGTCGAGGTCGTCATATATTAACCGCGATTCCATAATAGAAACACAAGGGATGACGATGAATGCAGGCATTCTCCTCCCCACTTCATTCACGCCTGCTAATGTAAAGAGACTGAATTTTTCCTTGAGTTTAATAAGCAATTAAAATAATGGACGTTTTAATTGCAAGTAGAATAAGAAAAATGACAACGCTTATTTGCTTTTAGATAAAATTCAAAGTACAACAGCAGTACATCATTCAAATCAGATTACAACCTGTGATTGACGTAGCCACGCAGCGTAATTTTTCATGAAATTCAAGACACACTCAGTGCTCATCTCGGCTACAAACAATTTATTAGATGTCCTGAACTACAGAAAAGATGCAACCGCCATCCGCGGCTTAAAAGCAACTCCACAATATTTCAATATAACATAACATACCCTGTATCAAATCAAACAGAATCTGAAATTCAAAAGCAATAAAATTAAATTGAACATCTTTTTCTTGAAGGATGAATCTAGTTAGAATTTAAAATTAATTTAATAAGATGCAATAATTCGTAATTTCAAATGTTAAACTAATTTATTCATTTCTAAATTTTTGCATTTCCCACGACTGTGAATTAGAACACAGTTGCGACGAGTATAACAAAAAAATATGGACTGCCTGGCTTGTAGTACGTAGTGTGGCCTGGCGAGAAGTTAATAAAATATTGGAAGTCAATATTTGCAAGTTTCAGATAAAGCAGAACTGAAAGAAAACAACTTTGGAGGCATGCGTCGAAAATGTTATACTAGTCAAACGACGGCGAAGTTCATCGAAGCTGGGGTGGATAGGAAATGGGGTCATCTCATAACATTGGCACTACTTTCCCAATTTGGAACGAGTTACGCAACACAACACGTCTTCGCTTACTCACACAGTCAAGCGCAGGTTCATTACGCAATAACAAGAACGTGTACGTACACTACACAGAACACAGAATTTGTGAACTGTTTGGAAGATCTGCCGGTAGAGCCCGTTTGCACTTTCTCAAGCCAAAACTTGGCAGAAATTAAATACATTTAGTGTTGGGAATGTGCATACGAGTGGCATGATAATATTTGTTTAGATTTAAAAATGAAATCCTATTTTAAAAACTAATTGTGAACAGTCATACGGTTCACTGCAGTATTCAAATTTATAGTGACCCCATTATTTCGCTACTACTAAAACAAGAAAACCCCTTCGTATAAATTTATGAAAGTGTGTCAGGTCAAGGCCGGAATTTGGCTGAGGAAAACAACGGAAACTGGAGGATTTCTTTCTTGACAAGAAGCATGGTATAGTCAAGCCAGAGAAAGGATTAATCTCAAAATGAGAAAAAACGAGAGGGAACCCGCCACCGAATCTGGGTGTCTTCTCGAATATAGGCTAACCGGGCGGCGTGACCTACTTTCCCAAACGATCGAATCAATTTATTCGGAAGACAGTGGAGTGCAGACCATGGTATCTTCCTTTCCAACCAACACTGCGGATTTTACCCTCACTCGTAGTAGAGTTTAATGGCAAATTATTATGTTATATGGCAATTGCCCTAATTTCTAGTTGGGTTGGATTTGGAATTGAGTTTATCGGGTGGTAAATAAATGAACAATTCATACCGTAAAACTGAACTACGTACACAATTGGATATTCGTTTGACAAAAATTAAAATCACTGACCTAGCCTACAAATGATCTAATAAAAGTTTGAAAATACCCTACTCCTTTCCAAACGTACGGTTCGCCACTGTTATGAGTGCTGAGGAATTTCATACAGATATCATCAAATTCAGAAGAAAATCCGACATAGTATTAGAATTGTGGATTTTTGTGGAGAATTGGAATCACCACCTTCAAGGCACCAAATAGCCAGACAAATTTACCCTGGCACCTAAGCTTGTAATGCTGTACGGAGAGTCAGTCAAGCTTCGCATGTAGTCGACTCTCCCCCGACCTAGTATTCAAGTACAGATTTAAACCTGCAATGGTTCGACGAATTATTTAACTCAATCTCCGAATTAAACACGCAAATAAGCTCCACTAAAACCTATACTCATAGTCCACTGGAGTTAGGGAATTCAAAATGCCTCACAGGAGGATACGAGACTGAGGCTATTTATCAGAATGAGTCAGTTGACTCCATGACCTACTTTGGCTTTGGTTTGCTAGATAGTGTAGTATTTTCTGCGTAGTTCATTAATACAAACCCACAGTTGAAGCAAAGTGAGCAAATTCCTGTGCATCTAATTCCAAGCATACGACACATACGATAAATTCTGGATTTACAATATAATTTAACAAGAGCTTAGATCCGTGATCTACTCTAGAAGTCGTAGTTCATTAATACATACCCACAGTTGAAGCAAAGTGAGCAAATTCCTGTGCATCTAATTCCAAGCATACGACACATACGATAAATTCTGGATTTACAATATAATTTAACAAGAGCTTAGATCCGTGATCTACTCCAGAAGTGCAATGTATGAATTCATGTAACCAATTCTTGAGCTATATAAATGCAAAGTTCTCAAATTTGCTAAACGACATGTCCTTTGTCAATTTGTGACAGATCAGATCAATGTATTCGTATAGTGTGGTCCTTGTAAGAATGATCATTTGATGTCAATATGTGCCTAGCCCAATATTTATGTGTGGTACACGCAGAATCGGTTATCACAGCAGTAGTGCTGCTCAAAATTGCGTACGTACGTGCACGTATTTGGTGTTCGAGACAATAACAATGAAAAAAATATGTAAAACAGCCCCAGCTCCTGAAATTATCTTGGATCTCTTTCTGGTTGCATGGACGATCCTAACGTCTGCAGGGATTAAGAAATAATGTTCATTTTGAAACAACCGGACCCATCCCATAGAAAGTAAAAGCATTTTTCCGTCGTCGGTTACATTATGCTGCTGGTGTGCCTGCGTGCCTGCCAGCTAAAGTCGGTGTGTTGATTGTTACAATTCCCCTACAACCCTTTCCCATCTTCACTTGCTCTTTCTACATCCTTGCTTTCAATTTCAAAAGAAAAGAAAAGTGGTGGCCGTCGTAAGAATAAATTGAGGACTTCGTTTTAAAGGCTGAGGACATGTACTGACGATTGACTCCTTCAGACCATCACAAAACGATTCTCCAAGCTGCCTGAATTCCAGGTGTACTTTACTTCCACATCCACCCTTCTCCCCGGAATATTCTTATCAAAGGCTAATCTGCACAAACCATCACCACCCTCCCGCATGCATGTAATTCTACTTACTTAAACAAGGTGAAATTGTGAAATTACTCTTACTCTCGTTCGCCTTTGACAAAAATAAGGTAGATGGAACAGGTAAGGTAGGAATCCCCCCATGAAGGCCATTGGTGCATAAATCCAACAACCCATGGAATGCAATTCCATTTTCAGGAATGAAAAACATAAGAACCTAGTACAAAACCTTAGGGGTTTACCCATGCGGCGAACGTTCTTGTTCTTTATAAAAGTTGCTGAATTGCCGGAGGGAATTTGGTGGGGAAGACAGACAATTTACCTGGCCTAAACACAAACTCCGGTCCAGTGAGTAGTGGTAGTGGTGGTGGATGGAATGGTAATGCTATGCTTCAGTTTAGTTGGCCCAACCTTCCTTCATCTGTGTCCAACATTATATGACTGACTCCCCAATCCATTACAAAATCCACATCATCCCCAGACCGTACTAAGGAAGTCCAATGGTAAAGGGATGCTGGAATCTACTCTTTTGATCTACCCTACCCTGCCCAACCAAATGGATAATTTTAAAAACCTGACAGCCAACACATTGCACTTGCCTCCCTTATTCCAGCCGAGTCATAGTCATCAAATGCCCAATTTTATTACGACAAACCCCTATGTGCAAGCTGAAGTTTCCGTCGGTATATGGTTACGCTCACGTTACGTTTCTTCATATCATTACCATTGTATTGTGAAACATGAACCGATGTTCAGGGGGAAACATATTTCATGAAGAGCTACCTGATGATTCCAAGTTGTAGTCTATAAATATTCTATGGTTTTTCTTGAACATTTAAATATTTGAATGCAAATAAGCTATGTTAATTTCTTTCCCGATCTCGATATTACAGGATTACACAAAATACTTGTTCAAGGAAATTGAAAGTGTTTCACACCCAAACCGAGCGGAAATAATTCTAAATAATAATAAAATTTACTTTAATTAAAATAAATTTAACTTACGAATAAACTGAAGATCATCAGGAGAGGGGGTAGTGCCGCGTAGCAAGGGTTCCTTCGTTGAAGATTGCAATTCCAATTCTTCAGATGAATCAATGATGGGAGTTCCGTTCAACGTAATTTGCTCAGCGGATAAATCTTCCCCAGATGATTCAATGATTATCACATTCCCAGTTACAATTGCCGAACCTCCCGTCGTCGTGGATGCCTCTTCTTCGTCATGCATTTTAAAATTAGAATTACCCCTTAAAAGGGGACCCAATGAATCACTGCTCTGTCTGAAGACCCTTCCCTTGAAGGACTGTCACTTTCTTTCAAACACGTCCCGTCGTACGTACAACGTGTAGGTAATAATTCCAATAATTCAATTCAATTGACAAATTAATCCGGTAAGAAATCCGGTGTGGTGGCGGCTGTGGTGGTGTGTGTGTGTGTGTACATACGTACGTACATGGATATAATTACATCACATCACAATAACAATAATAATCCTTCCGAATGCAGGGCACACGTACTAGACACAAATCACAAAGACATTCGTCTTCCTTACTTGAAATGTGTCCATGAACTACACTCCAGCTTGCGTGAGGGCCAGGTCCAGGATGAATCCAGGTCCCGAAAATCGGTGGTCCTTTATTTAGGCCTTCACCCTAGTTTTCCAGTCGTCGTCGGAGGAAGGATGGATTGCATTGGATGAAAAGTAGGTGATATGGGTGGGGCGAGGGGGTTTTCAATGGCAAGGCTCCTCGTCGTTCGCCGTGTGCTTCTTGGCAACGAAAGCGAAAATCCAGTCCGTCCCGTGTGTTGTGGATGGGCCAGCGGAGGGGGATGTAGGTCTGTGGGCCACTTTCACGTTATACCGCTCTCCAGCCCAAACCAACACATAGAGCACGCTACTGCCCACCGACTAGACTCCGACTCCATGCAGCGGAGGAGTCCAGGATTTTCAACAACTCTTTCCAAATGTCCAAGTCAGTCAAACTAATTTTTATGTAATTGGCTAACATTCATATGATAATGTAGAAAATTCAGAAGAATACACGGGATCCGAATGAAGGGCCAACTGTGGTTCCGGATTTGTGCATACGGAAAATAATTTCAAAATTCGTACAGGTAAGTGCGTGCCGCTGCTATGCTGCTGAGTGCTGACCTCTTTTGGTCGAATTCGAAGCTTGAATTACTGGGGTACTGAGAATTCGATGTAGCTCTATTTCATTGGAGTTTCAAACTTTACATTTAACTCAAGCGACTTGCTTGCGTTTTGGCAAACAACAGCAACTGTGTTCTGTGCTGTAAGTGCGCCAGACTCGATTCGATAAACATTATGAATAAAATTGACTGGCTCGGTGCGGTGCGGGCTTATCATATTAATAAGAACTTTAGAGTAGTTAAGTGCACATATGCTGGATAACAAAACACAAGCGGGTAAGGAAACAGCTTATTTAAAAAAAAAAAAGTTCTACAGCTGCACCCTTTCAAAAGTTTGGAATAATATTCGATTAAGAGTTGAATTCAGAATTGCAGATGATGCATGATGGCGATGTCTTTAAAGTATTTGAAAGCGTCGACTTAAAATAATGCATGCTAGATTTAAGATAGATTTTCAAATTTAATTTTTTGACTTAAATCACAGAGCATCGCATAGTTAACAGATAATATACGCGTACGAGGAGGCATGAGTACGACCCGCAAGTTTAGAAGTCATACTTTTAATCAAATTTGCAATACCTGGACCTGGGCATAGTATTCTGAAGCATATGTAGTAGGCTTTTGTGATTAATTAATTATATAGTTTGGTCGAGGAAATTTATCACACCGCGCGCGCACCACCGGTTCAGAATTGTGTGTATGAAGAGTAAGAACATTTTTTGGTTATGATTAGTTATTCGCTATTGTTTTACCAAAAGCCAACGCGCAAATCGTTTTATCAAATAAATACACAAGGTACAAAACAGACAAGTACCAGTATTTATAGTGGTGGTATTGGCAATCACCAGCAAATTCTGCAATAGTAGATACTGACTGATGCTGACTTAAGACTAAAGACTGATGCACCAACCATCAACATTTTTTCTAATGTCGCAGTACAGTCGACACATTTTTTGAAATAGAATATACTTATATGTATCTAATATGCTTTGTATAAGCATAAAATAACATAATCAAACCAAAGCCCGGAATGAGTTTTATTTCATTTCTACCATATCCAAAAATCCATTGTTCTCTACTTGTTTGTGTGTGGTATGGACATGTCATGTATGGGTTGAGCCATTGATTTGGGCCTTTCGTGAAATGCCCTGACTCGTGCTCAGCAATGTTTACACTGGGCTTCAAATGTGTGGGATAGTTTCATTTCCATTTGAAATAAAAAAAGTTCTTGCAGTTTGGTGAACTACTGTATGCTTCTATTTGGTTTACTGATAAAGCAAAAATGGTTCTTTACGAAGATAAGAAATGGATTTGCAGACTAATTCGAAATGCGTTCACTATGGATGATGACACTGGTAAGATAAACATTTTTTTAAAACTATCAAACTTAATCTAGGAACTTGTCGCTTAGAGGGGTAGATCCAGGACTCATGCACTCATGTTTTGGTAAAATGTATTACTAATATTTATTTTCTAATTTTCTTCTCAGGAATATGTGAAAAATTGTTCAAAGATCGTCCTTACATTGGACCTGATGAAGTGGATTCCGACCCAGTGTCTAGTGATGATTCATTTGATATCCGAGGTATGTAATTCTTTTTTTAAAACCAATTTTATTAGTCTCTGTTTTCCATCAAAAATTGCCACACGACACAGAATACACGATACGATTTGTTCACATAAGTTTAACTGAGGACTAATTCAAACATACATCGTATTCGGGTTCAATTTTCCTTACTAATTGACTAATAATTTAATTTGTATAAATGATTGTTTAAAATCTGCACAGATCCCTTCAAGGTACTTAGCACTACTTCGTTCAATAACGCAACTGGAAGTTTGAACCGCTTCCTGGAGTCTTCAAAGAATTTTGGGATTGTACCCCTAGCCCCAATGAAAAGTCCAATGACCTCAGTGTGGTTTAGATCATACTTTCCAGCTAAATACTATGGAATATACATGAACAACACGCCAATCACGAATGTTTTAAAGTATGCAATATTGGACTGGAGTTAATTTTCCTCTTAAATTTAATGTTACAGAAGGAGCTGACATTGGTCATAGGAGAAGGTCGAACACGGCCGTGAGATTGGAGAAGCTTGAAAAACAAAGGAAAACTCATTCAGCGACACAAACCGTAAAATTAAATCCTCGGGATATCGGGAAAAGCGATATACTTTTTGAAAAGGATGTAGGCTATCGTGACAAGATTGACAAGAGGAATAGATCAGATTCTTTCTCTGTGAAGAAACTAATTGAGTACGTATTTATTCACAATTTCATAAAGTGCCTTTCTTTTATAAAATTAAATTAAATTGGATGAATTATTTTAGGTCTGTTCCTCATCCTTCTGATGTTCCTTTTGCATCATACGTTAGTTTTGATGCAACCAACCAACCTACCGTACCTTCAAAACACATGGCGATATTTTTAACGTTTCTTGAACCAAAACAGCAGGCTTACCCGTTGAGAATCAATGTTACGCTTAACGGAAAAGTACGTGATTTGGTTGGTTTGATACTTTGGTCTACTGCACAGAAGCATCCTGGAATAGAACTTCATCCAGTACATCATTACAAGTAATTCCGCTTCAAATTTAGTATATACAATGATAATGAGATGAGGCCAAGTTGTTGAACAAAAGCAATGGTTTACGTTTTGCTGTCTTAGTTTGCAGATAGCAGATGAAGACGGAGACTGGGACTCAGATTTCCCACCCTTAGATCAAGTGGAGCCAATTTCCAAATTTTCATTTAGTCATTTAGCACTCGTTAAATGTGATAAAGTTCAGTTATCCAACCCATCTCTTGGGAAACTTAATCTTTCGTTCTTACTTCCGAGCGGGACGACTTATAAATTAGCCCTGGATGACATCGATATTACGGTCGGAGAATTAGTCAAGCTTATATTACACAAGTCTGGGTGGAGTGAAAACACCACTGTTGCTTGTGCTGATATTGGCTACCACTTGGAAAAACTTGGTGACCCTAGCGTGAAATTTCTTAATACAACGTTACCTTTTATGCAATGCAAATGCAGAGAGTTTTGCCTGGTTCGAGATGGTTCGAAGAGTGTCCAAAGTGCGTTGTCTAAACCAGAAGCACCATCTGGGTAAGGCTTAGCGTTCTATTGTTGTATATTTTTTTACTTGTTAAATGCAGGCCGAACATGGAAAACTAACGCAGAATGCTCTCCGAAATGCTTAAATATGAAAATAATACTGTTATCGTAATTTACAGAAATTCCGTCAGTTTGGATCTCGGAAGATCGGATTTGTATCGTGTGATGGTTTCATCCGGGCGGTTTAATAAGCTGCGGACTGCATTATGTGGTAAGCTTCAGATATAACTCTTTCTTTTCATTTGAATCAATTTGACAAAGCCATTATTTCCACTTTGTAGTGATTTGGAGTGGTGACAGAATGGATTTAGAATTTCAACACAAGATAAAATCGTATCCACTGAGTGCAATCGGAGGTGTGAAATTTGACGCTACAAAAAACAAGATCGTCGTGACGCTCAATCAATACCAACCTGCGAGTTCTGGAAGCCATTACTTGACGGCTTCAAATCAACTCACATTCACGACAAAGGAGCTCAAAATTGCAACAGAACTGTATCAACATTTAAATTCAATTTTGACAACAAAGTGAGAGATTTAGCACCTCCGTCCATCCTTGCATGAAGGGAGTAGTTTTGCAGGAGTTTGTATGTTTGGTTAAGTTTGTTTCTAATTACACTTACCAATTAGATTTATTAATATTTGGTGCCTCCTTCGATTAGTTCCAACTTTCTCAGTGCCAGTCCCATATTTTCAGGTTCTTTCAATCGAATTGTAGACTGTCCCGCCACAGTTTGCCTATTTTTTAAATATGTTGATGGATCATTTAAAAGAAACATGATTTAACCCATAACCGTAGAGGTAGGGGAATATTAGTCCAACACAGTAAACGTGTTCGGGGAGAGTCTGCAATGGGCTTCAAGGCCTTGTCAGATTGGGCGGGCTTCTTAATAGAAGCTCCGTCCACTCCCATAAACATACATACAACCGTAGAGGTAAGATTGTTCGCAGACTATCAGATTCTGTCAAGAATCAGATTCTTCAATGTTTGCTGTTACACAAATTCTACAAATGATAGATTCTGATTTAAGCGCAAAATTTGGTTAACTTATGCAACAGAATACTTCTATTTTTTGTTTTAAATTTTTACATTCAAATTGATGTTTGAATTCAACATAATATTTGTAAACATATTTTTGCTGGTTATCAGTGTTCTGATATTGTGATACGACCATCTAGTAAAACTCACAGAGTTCCGAGGCGTCAAAATGGGCATACAATCTAATTAAGATGTTGTAATTTTACTTTACTATTTAATAATTTCTTTGATTCCTTAGCATATCCACCACACCACGGTTTGAAAATTAATCTGGTGAAAAAATCCTGCTCTGAATACACACTTCAAAAAGCAACTTCTAAATGTAGCTGGAAATTTAGCATTTTCTACGTTTTTGAGATTCAGATCATAGCTCAAATGAATTTATTTTGAAATATGTAAGTCGCTGACATCAATAAGAAGTTCCAGTGGTATCATATTCATTTCCCCTCCAACATTGAACATCTCTTCAACAGCCCGTGGTTTCCGTTCCTTCACTTTCTTATGATGCTCTTCCTTTTCCTTTGATGATCGAACTGGAAGGATTGAAAGTGTCTTGGCACGCTGAAGTAGACTTCTCCGATCCTGAATGGTTTTAGATGGATTAGCACTAGGTTTCTGTTCCAAAGTCTTCTTAGTTGTTGGAGAATTAAGTTTGCCAAGTTTTTTTCTGAGTGAAGTCCATTTCGATTCCCTGGGTTTGAGAGAGGAAAGTGATGCGGATTTCCCACCAGCTTCTGCAATAATCAGAATGCAATACTTTATGTCAAGGTTGTTTTCTTGAGTAGAAATTCAGATATCAAAGTGAGTCCGTGTCTTTTTTCGAATCAGATAAGAGTTGTGCTCTAAAAGTACTTTTGGCTACCACCCAATATCAGCTTCAGAGAAAGCTGGGATTCTTGATACGTGTCGAGCCTTATGCAGTGAGACGGGTATAAAGGACTTCCTTTGGATGAATAGAAAAGTCTCATACTGAATGACTTACTTTGGTCCTCGAGTTGACAAAAAGAGTCTTACCCTTGAATGCCATTCCCAAAGAAAGCAAGAAAATGAAAATGCATGCCACGCCTTTAGCTTCAGTATGGCGTGAGGATTTATTACCTTTGGAGGGAAAGTCAGGCGTATGACGAGATGTTATTATTGAAAAAAAATTCAAGTACAGCCGAGCCTGTCAGAAATCTTTATTAGCTTCATTATTAATTGTCATTCCCGAAGATTCCACCGAACTCGGGAAACCTGTATATGACAAGTTGTCAAGACTTCTCGTGCGTGCGATATATCAATGTCGCGTTATATTATTTTGTCGTTTGCAACTCACAACCTGACGTCTGGTGTTATCCTACTGGGACCAGGAATCCAGGAATTACTTGCTTGGTCGACCCTAATTCGAAATTGAGTCAAAACTTTCTCGCAAGTGTGTTTCCCTCGTTAGGGTTTTAACTTCTTCATTGTCTGGTGCTTTATCAGTAAGGCACGCACAGCACAGCTTGTGCTTGTTCCTTTTAGCACATGCCCCCAAATAACTCAAGGGAATTCAATTTCCTGTGATTTCCTATTTTATATCTAGTCTCCTAGCCCTTTGTATCTCCTGATTTGAGACGACGCTATATGTTATTGTTATGAACTGACGTACAATTTACGCAGTACAAAAGTAACTCAATATAAATTGTGCATGCTATGTCGCTTTGTTGTGTCAACAACACTACCTTTTCACTGTGGAATTAATTGAATATCAATATTTAAAATTTATCGAATGTTCACCTGCGCCACCCAATTTACTCTACAGTCTGTAATTTTTACGTAAATATTAATTGAAATTAATTTATAAGCTGACTATTGGATATTGTTGGTTGGTTGCAAAGAAACATAAAAAATAGAATGGTCATGAAAGTTCCAATCCAATGATCCTTAAAGTCCTCGTTTCAATATCATTTTGGACCAAGCGCGCATTCATTTGAAGTTCAAAAACAATTTCAAGATTACACTTTTAAATAAACAAAAATAGTAGACGCGTGCGTGTCCAATGCTTTGCCTGGCCTGCACCAACGCAATTACTTTCGCATGTGAGGGAGCAATTGAACATAATAAATCATTGTACTGGTGGAACTCACAAACCTTATATATTATTAACCTTCACCCCAGAAATATTTGCATTATTCACAGCAGAACCCGCCTTGGAGCGCCTAGCACTTTCTATCTTTGTCGAAGAGTAAGTGTATTTGCCTAGCAGCATTGTAAGCCTACGCACGGCAAAGTTATTCCTCCTTAAGTGTAGGGCTCTGAAACTTTTGGTTGGATTGAGAGAAAGACAAAAAGGGTGTTAATAATTGATGCACTTAAATGATTCATTCAACTCCAGACCAACTTTCCCTCATTCTTCTTCCTGATACTGCAAATCGTGATCAAATGGGCGCAAAGAATATAAATGAGTCGACGATAAAAGAAAATTAGTTCACAATTACAGCTCAGATGTTTCCGCGAACTGTCAAGAATCAGAATTGCATTCCAACCATTTACAATGTGGGTTTTTCTTGATATGGGAGCAGTTTTCTCTTGAGTTTCCCATTTAATTTACCTGAACCGGAAGATGTGCGAGGATCTTGGGGAGTGCGGTGATCTTGGTAGTGAGAGGAAGCCGCCATTGGAGTAACATCTGAGAAAACGGAGTCGGAACGAAAATTGGCTAATTTTCTTTTGATGTGGTAAGAGTGGGAATAATCCTGCTTGGAAAGTTGGTCTCCCGCCCCATGACTCAGTGGATTGTGTTCATCTGGGCAGACTTTAAGAGGTGGTGATATTAGAGCTGGGGAAGAAGAGGATGGACTTTCCACGGGAGAAAAGACCACAGATCCAGTCCTACTTTCATCAGCAGATAAAAGTCTCGTCTCCTCGGAAGCTGTGAATCTATCTTGATCACCACCACAAGGATCCTCGGCATCCGTTGTGGACTTGGATCTCTCTTTTGCATTTTCTGTATTAGACCAAGTGGAACTTTGGGCTTGACAGTGAATGAAACCCTGCTCACTTTGATGACGATCCTTGTCTCCGGAATATGAATCCATTCTTTTATTGAAATCCTTTCGGAGTTCTGCGAATGAGAATTTTGTTGAAGGAGAGGAATTGCGTTGGCATTTACAAAGCCTCACTTGGACTCCGATGGATCTACGAAATAAATATGCCGAGTCAGTCATTTTATCTTCCTGAATACAAATTCATCCCATTCAGTGAAAGAGGCATAAAAGATTTTGACAGGAGTGTTTTCAGAATTTGAGAACGTTAGAGAATACAAAGTTACAGATTACGTAAGCATATACAATTACATTTTCAGAATCATTCATGTTTATTTAGCCATTTCCAGGCGCACATGCAGAGTCATCAAATAAATGATTTGTCGTTTATTCTAATGTAAACGTGATTTTTTATGTAAAGCATATCAATAACAAGCCCAACGAGGGCTTCGTTCGTATATGAACGTGCAGAACAACGACGGTATCACATTACTTGCGCATCATTTCTTAATTGGAAATATGTATTGAATGTCATATCTAATTAGAGAACACAATGTGTAACTTACACTAAATTTAAACCTCAAACCCTAACTTCACATTTTACGGTGTGAAATCGATATGTCGCTCGAGCCTGATCTCATTTGTCTTCAAAACTTTCAAAATGTTTCCCCGTCCTGAAACGATATCATAAATTTGACACGAACTG
>JAAXYW010000073.1:0-66177 GCA_036851895.1 Orthonychiurus folsomi | reverse complement strand
TCTCGGATGGCTTCCTTGGAGATCCTTCCTCTTCCGGAGGTGATGATATAATGACAAAATCCTTCCATTTTCTCAAAAACGAAACCTCGTAATGACCTGCATTCTTATCAAAATATATTAATTTCGGTTTTTTTCTTTCGTTGTTATCAATCTTATCGGACAGCAAATTGCTTTCCGGGTCCAATGGTGAAAGACGCAAAATCTTTCTTCCCTTTGAATGAGACCGCTGCCGCATCCTTTGTGCTTATCTCCAGAGCGGACAGCGCAGCCTACACTTTCACGGTGTTACACCTGCACCTGTGCTTCCATTCACTGATGTGTTAGTTCCTCTTATCGCTCATTAGCGTCGTCCGATTATCGATTATCACAGCCGCAGTGCTTTCGCTCAGGGTTAATTAGAATTTAGTATTTGTGCTCCCACCCTGCACGTGACCCACCTGGCTCCATGCACTTGGAGTCATTTGACATCAAATACAAATCATCCCTGTACTGGAAACAGTAATAATAGTTACAGTGAATCTAATTTCAAGACCAATCCATTGGACACCCCTACGCAATTAAGTGCATGTAAAGTCGCTGTGAGACCTGCAAAATGTCAGCCTAAATTTTTTCACGACCTGCTCGTAATAGTTAGATTGGTCTGTCAGCTAATTTTAAGGCATGCAGCGCATTTGATTTATCACCCAATAAAACATTTAGGTTTTGGCAAGTATTTTGGCAAATGTTTTAGCAAGTATTATCTAGCTAAGAGAGTTGCGTTTAAAAATTGTACCCTTGAACCACTCAAAGAGTCTATTATGACTGTACAAATGTCAAACCGTAAAATCGAAAACATTCCATCTTTAAATTATTTTTAACCCTGATTGCTATGTAAAGTCTCAAATATACAATAATTGAATTAATATTGGTATTGAATTACACAGTTTTGTCACGAAAATGAACTGTGCCACACCTAACTTGTTAAAATTCGTATCACGCAATAACTACATAAGCCCACCAACAGACGAAAGAAATCAAAATGGTGTAATACTATTTAGAGCAATTAAATTGAGGACCACTACATACAACTACCACCGTTCTACGTAATGCTGTGGAAAAAGGAAGCATGGTGACCAAATGAATAAAATATGTATTAAGGAATTGCACGACAAATTGCGAATAATTTGGCAAGTGGGTGTTTTAAAGTACAACACCTGTCATTTGTAACAAGACAATGTTGGCTTTACGCAATGCACTACACCGCACCGCCATACTGCAGGCATCAGACGAGGAACAATTGCTAATAACTTGCAGCAATAAACAAATTGCTCTGTCACTACTACAACACATAATTCCATTGCAGACCAACCATTTCACCCTTTAAATTTTGAGTGATTTACTAATTTCAAACGTTTGTCCACCACTGCGGATGTTGTTGAGGATTTGGGTAATGTACTTCTACTCATGCAGTTGACTGGCCGTGACAATGCGTACCTACCGTGGCGACCTGTTGTTCCTGTCTCGCTGTCTCCCGATATCCCATGGCACAATTATCTTATATTTACGCACCAAAAAATTAATTCATGTACCTCACTCAAACATATTTAAACAACAATTTCTGTCGAAAATGAAATCATTTGTATAGTTGAAAGTGAGAACAGCACTGCTCAAAACTTTAAAGTACAAGTGTGTGGAGTTTGTATTAAGGGGAAAAATGGCTAGATTAACGGTAACGCAAATTTTCTCCCCGCAAATTTTCCCCTTTAAAATTCAGAATTCCTGGAAGTCTGGAACTCTATATAGCGACCAAAATGTTAACATATTTTATATTTTTAAAACAAGTTCTGCTGTGTAATACATAACTACACATTAGAAATTCAGCTGTGTTGTTAATTCTTGTTTGCAAATTGTTTTAGTAAAAAATCCAACTAGTTAGTCTAAAGTTTAGAATGAGTAATGTAAGCGTTTTTTAATTCATCAGGTGTTTATTGTCGTGATGGCGTGTGTCATTTCAACAATTCTGGCGCTCAAGGAAAGCAAAGGAAAGGATGATTTGGACACTGCAGATACTTTTGGAATTGGAATCGGTTTGGGAATTGGCCATCATCGCTTCTACAAAAGTATTGGATTCGGATACCCAAGATTTTATTATCCGTATTATCGCTATGGGCATGGCTACTATGGAGGATATGGAGGTATTTAAAAAAATCGGTTTAAAAAATGCTATGATTCAAGCAAATGTTGACTTAGTTTCCCTTCTTAATTTTGCAGGTTATGGTTATGGGCATGGGTATTACGGGTGAAAAATTAATTGCATGCAATAATTGGAGGTCTCAGTGCTCTGAACATGGATTTTTAAATTGTGGAGCCAGTGCAACACTTCATCTCTTTGATAATACAAACATACAAGCAGTTGAACGCCTATATTAATAGTCCTATTTTCGTACAATCTGATGTCTTTATTCATGGAATATGCCAAATAAATCCGAAGCTGTTTAAATAGAATCGAGTGTGGGATGTTCATTGGACACGAATTATAATAAGCTGCTCTAGCAAAACAACATGTGCTTTTTGTAAGTATCTAAGAAAAATGTTTAATTTTATTTTTGATATGGCCAGAGTAAAAAATTAGACTGGACCTTTCTATTTTTATAGGGCAATATAACTTGCAACCAAGCAAAATTACCTTTTGTGTCACAGTTTACATGCACCAAGGTAGCGGTATTACTTTTATTTGCTGCGTTTTAACTGTGGGCACATTACTGTAGGCTGTACTATGATCATACCTAGCCAGGATCATTGGGTGACAAAAGTTTAAAATTTTATTCAATCTATATATTAAATTAATGAAGGAGGCCTTTGTTTCATTAAAAACGAATAATGAATCAAATGGTTTGCTTTTATGATTTAGTAAAGCCGCTGCTTCCCAGAAAAGACTACAGGCAGCATGATTATTGTGAATTATTGTAAATATAAAATAAAATGAGAGAATCAAATAGAATTATTTTGAATAATTAATTTTATTCATGATCGTTCATTCTTACCACCAAGTGGTAAACAGTAGTAGTACTGTACGATAGGTACAAAGATTATAGCGTACGTAGTAAGAGTGTTGTACTTATACATACAATCCCATAATGTACTTATCCAATAAACTCAGACACTACTTACCAAGGATTGATTCGGTGTCTGTGTAGTTCTAGGCTACTCATGATTATAGTACTCGATTCGATACTGTTCGTGACCACCTGCTCCAGTTCAGAATTATTTGTAACGCACAATTTCCTCAATAATAGGCGATCATAGTAAATTCACAATAAATAATACGCAAATGGGAACCTAATTTACAACCCCCCCTGCTCCATCGATTTCCTTTCAATTAGAAATTCGCAGCGTCGCGAAATTATGAATATATTTAAATTTACATATTTTGATCATACAATTATGAATCTAATATGGGCACAAAGCACAAACTCCGATTACACATGACGTCATAATACTTGATTACATTCCTGCCTTGAACTAATGATTCTACCTAATGCAAACAATGCAAATCAAAGAAAATACAATGACAATAATTAAATTACATTTCCTTGCGTTTCTAATATCCTAGATGAGAGGCAAGTTAAAAATTCATTGTATAATTTCGAAATAGCCCTGCTCGTGTTATTAATAGGGTAAATTAGCACCTTGTATTCATAATATTACTTTCCAAACGTTAGTGAAATAACACCGTTTCGTTGCACTCAAATGCATAGATGATGAATCCGATCAATCCAACATGATTGATTTTATTACTCACATTAAGGGTGCATCAAAAGCTATTACTACTCCTTAAATCTATATTCTTATCCTTAATTAGCCCTTAATGTATGCGCCAATACGCAAACAATAAAAGTGTCGAGTACTAGTTTACTCTCAGTAGCTACATTACAGTAACGTGGCACTAGTAAGAAGGGATCCTCCAAAGCAAAAAGCTTAGCTTCATTTTTAGAAATATTCAAAGTTGGGATTTACGGTGCATTTTGAGTGAATTTTTGTGCAATATTTGTGAGTATGCTCACCCATACAAAAAATGACTAAACAGTTACAAAATAACCTTTTCCTTTTGAATCAGTTACATAATAATAAATACAAATAATATTATCATTTCATTACGACATATGACACAACTCACAATACAGCACTACCTAGCACGATCAAACACGGAAAAATTTCTACAATAGCAGCCGTCAAACTGCAATACAATATAATAATTACAAACACATACATTACGATAAAGATTCACGGAATGCACACAATCATACGTACAATTTGTAGTATGTACAAGGCAGCCTTTATTTTAGCCACCGTTTTAAAATAAGTATTTGTTAATTAATGCAGGGGTCCTTAAATATTATTATTAAGTGAATTAAATATATACATAGAGATAGAGCATTTAAGGAGTAGAATAAGTACATGATTCCATGTAATGCATTCATTTTTGGTTGTGTACCCCTCTAAGATTGTACTCAGTTTGCATAATTAGGACTCTCAAGATTAGACCTCTATACTTGACAGAGTTTAACAGAAAGAGATTCACAAATCTTATTCCAAATATTTAAAAGATTAAAACAATGGTATGAAAACTTAACACAATTATTCAAGAGAAAGCGGAAATATTATTGCAAATGAAAGAAGAAATTGGAAGGAGTGTTTGGTACGCAAATACTGGAATTGGATATGGATTTATGTTAGTTGTCTGCTCAACTATGCAATACGTAAGAGACTCCGTTTTACCGATTACGTTGTAAAGTTACGAAATTTGTGATGAAAATTTCAATACTACCTGGCGTTTCCTTGTGATATCCTTGTATGATAATTGAGTTGTACTTAAGATAGATAGAGATTCAGAAACCAGATTGGAAATCAGATTATTGAGGTACCGTGGTAACTTTGAATTCAAATAATTACGAAACAGAAGTGAACAAGCTAACAAGGTATTTACAAAAAAGGAAGGCAATCAATAACTCCAAGATATCATACTCATCCAAAGAAATATCTGTACATTTACATATGCTTAGTTTGTAAAAGCGCTCGGATCGTCAAATTAATTTCCATCAAAAGTGTTTTACAAAAAGAAGAGTCTCAAAAATCTATAATTCCAGTTTTACGCAAATAATATCTGTTTTGGAGTGCAATCTCTTTCAGTTATTACAGATATAGCAATAGTGATAATGTGGAATGGAGCAAAAGACGTAAAGAGAGCCAAAGGTATGAAGAGGGATTAAGTGGATATTGAAATGCAATATCCATTAGGTAGAGGCCTCATTTCCACGTAGTTCTCTGCTCAATTGATATTATTTATATTCTTTAAACAACAAGGGAAGAAAAATCTAATGATATAATGTTGACCACACAAATTTACGTACTGCACAAAATTATATTCACATAATAATTCAATTCGATTTATACTGAAAGGAAAGTCACCGGGTCGGTTCCCTGTCATTGTGGTACTTACATAAAATATCTTACAACTTGTAAAGCAAATGCTTGGATATGTGTACGTGCAGTACGGGTTTGGACAAATTCTGTTTCAGTATGAAATTTAACAACTTAAAAAGATCCTGCTAATATAAAAATCATTTGATTTAAATTTGCATTAACAAGAATCTGACTGCATGAAATCGTTTTTGAATACTCAAGATCACGAACACTTGATCGATAAAACAGAGAATAGATGAAGATTGGAGTGTAATTAAGCCTAGCAGACTAAAATACTGACATATTAATATTAGTATGAGTCAAGAATCTCAGGATAGTTTGCATTGGTTTCAAAGGAGCTTAGGAAATCTGTTTCTTCACCAAAACCAGAAACACCGTTACTGGTGATATTTTCTAATAGATCAAAACTGAATTCATTTTGGCTGCTAAGTGCTTCACTTTTGATTGCTGGCATGGATTGTTGAGAATGGTTTGCCTGTTGTCCAGGGGTAGAATGCAGGACAGGATTGGATTGGATGAGGGTTCCACCACTTCCAGTGCTGCTGTTACTAATTGCCATTCCGTTCCCGTTTCTCATTGCAAAGTTGGATCCCAAGCAAACACTTTGTGACTGTGACATTTTAATATTGACGTTTGGTTGTGAAAACATATTGTTTCCACTTCCACCATTTCCACTTACAGACACATGTTGCTGCTGCTGTTGGGCATATGACATCCCACTCATCTGATTACCAGGTATCATTGCAGAGTTATTGCTCATGGGCATTTGATTGACAGAGTGCTGCTGCTGAGACATCTGGATTGCTATTCCTGTAAACAAAACAAACCAATACCATAATTGTTTGCCAAGCAAAAGTAATTATTATTACAAGCCCCAAAATACTGGAATTTACCTTGATGATAGCCACTAGCGTTTTGATTAGATCGAATAGATTGTGATTGTTGTTGCTGCATGCTGAAAGATCTTTCATGCTGCATAGCAATCCAATCTTGTTGAGAACCACCACTCATGCCCCCAGTTGAATTCATACTTCCTTGAAGTTGCGGTTGAATCGAGTTATTTATCATAGTATTCCGAACACCAGGATTAATGCTGCCAGAAATTTGGCCAGAATTTGGAGGACCATTCGGATTGGGATGATAAGAAGGCATTCGACGCATTGTCATATTCATGTTATTCATGTTCATGTTAGACATGTGCTGTGGCATCCCGTTTCCACCAATTCCTTGCACTTGTTGAAGTTGTTGCTGCTGGTGTTGCTGATACATATGGGATTGTTGCTGCTGTTGCTGATGTGGCATTCGATGTCCTCCACCCATCTGAGGGTTCGGCATCATGGCAGGCCGACCTGGTCCAGATCCGCCTGGATTAAATCTACTCATCATAACAGCTTGACTTTGGCTTTGCCCAACAATCGTTTGACCACTTGGCATCATGTCTGGCTTGTACTCCGATTGGACAGGTGGTCGCATCATCATACCAACTTGTTGTTGTTGCATGGCCTGATGGCGCATGTGTTGCTGTTGCTGCTGTCGTAGCATCATGCGCTGCTGAATGTCCATACTACTTCGTTGATGCATTCCCATTTCACTCATACCTTTAATTCAAAATTTGTATTATACCACATGTATTATGTCCATCTCTGCATAAATATATTTTAAATTCAAATGATTAATACCTGGAACAGAAGCCATGCGAGATGGAATTGGCATTCGTGTATTCATTGTATTTGGATTAGCTGGACCAGGAGGCCCTTGCCCATTATTAGGAGGAACTGCCATCATTCGATTAATGTTTGCAGTTCCAGAGGAAACGGATGTTCCAGTGGACATTCGGAGGTGCTGTTGAGTGAAGTTGATGGTCTGACCTTGTTGGTTTCCATTCGATGGATTATTGGACATTCCTTGCGAAGACATGGAGTTTTGAAGGAACGGGCCATTGGAGTCAACAACTCCAGCGGAGCTTGAGTGCATCTGTTGTGGCATTGGAGGAACGTTTTGATAGTACGACATGCTTTGCTGCTGTTGCTGCATGGTTAAGACATTCCCGCCTTTAATGTCCACACTATTCATCCCCATTTGAGATCCTGAGTTGGAAACCTGAAATTTAAAAAAAGAAGTCATCAATGTGAGTATAATAAATACGAGACGAAGTCTAGGGGACAAGCTTTCATGTTCTAAGTTTTCACTCGACCATTTCAAAGAAATGGATTGAGGTTTACGAGTATTTCGTTAACACCTCAGCTCAGTAAATTCTAATTTACTGAGTTGTAAAGCAAATTCAAATGCTACTCCAGCAACAAAAATATCTCTGAACAGCAAGTCATAAAAGTTAAGACAACTTGAGTAGTTCCATCGAGCACGTTTTGCAAAAAAAAAATCTTAAAATATGACTCATGCCAAGCTTTTGCAATTGCTGTGTGATTCAGATTCAGAGTCTAAATTTCAAGTATATGCATAGATTTGCATCATCGAATAGAGAAGATAAATTACTGATATGGACTAACAGCATAAACCACTAACTAAATAATTAATACGAAGAGGAATCTATTAAAAGTTAGATGCCTCATATATCCGTAGGTGTGTCTTAAAACATCAACAGGAGTCCGAGGTCATTTTGAGGATGTTCCATTAAATTGTTACTCATTAAACTGTAGGGTTTTTACTACCCTGCAGCTCTATCATCAATGACATTTGGTGGAAGATGGTGGAAAGGGACAAGGAAGGCAAGGTCATAAAGACGCCTTGCTTAAACCAAGGTGTCGCTTGGAGATAAAAGATGTCTTGTCACACTCCAGTCCAAGCCAAACTCCGAGGCCCAGATCTTCTAACGATGTGTGTTTTGAGGATGAATGTCTACTCCTCTGTTTATGAACGGGAAAGTCATAAAATTCCAAGCAGCCTCGAATCCATAATAAAACCAAGGGCAAATAAATAATTTCCTCACTCCAGATTATGATGAACTATAATCATTTCAATTTTAATACTCCCAGGTTCTCCTCTCATCCAATCCATCTCTTATCACATTCCAGTCCCAAAGGAATAAGTCCATCTATATACCTTATATACAAGCCCACATTTTACATCCTTACAGGCCTGTGCTTTTTGAGACCAAAATTAAAAGCATCCCTTCATATAATAATAATTCGCAAATAAAATCTGAAGTTATTAAAACAACTAAAAACTTGTCAGAAATTTTGCGCCCTGCTCGCCGGCCTCTAATGAAATGGAAGTAAGCTTTATTTGAAAATATCCTTCTTTTGCAAGGCGTGGAAATCTTAGGAATCATTGCACTCTTTTACTTTGGGGGACGAGAATTTATTCTACACAAATTCCCTTCTCGCAATACAATACACTGTTCCTCCATCTGTCCGCCTATCAGTATCTTGGAATCAAGTAGTGTATGCATTACGCAAAATCACATTCCTTTCGTCTGTCTTGAGATGTTGAGGTGCCACAGGGCATAGAAGCTAACGAATGCAAAACCCAGCACTTTCAGTATTCTGGTAAACTCTGCTTATCACTTTACACCCCTTGTCCTCCCTCACGATTACGATTAGCTTGCATTTCCATGGAGTTTCTACCACGGTTTGATTATGGTGCAAAATGAACTCATTTCCTTTACACTCCTCAACTGCACACACACACACATACACAGACAAAATGCTCCAATCTTACAAGATAAACACTAAAAATGAGAAAGTGACAAGTCCAAGGGGCACTTTGCATGCCACAGATTAAATTTCAAAATTTACAATCCTCACATTTGCCAATAAAACGAGACGTGACATTTCTGATTCAGTTGAAACAGTGGGAATCTCAGCAGGTCGGAAATGGAGAGAGAAAAAGAGGGAGAGAGGCAAACGCAATATGTGAAACTCTCGCTTTAAATTTACTTCATACGGTTTCAAATTACCGCAATTTATATTATTTAACATTATTCAGTAAATTCGAACCGTTATAGCCACAACACGACTTACATGCGTTCCCCTAATCACTTCTTCCCTCCAACCGTTTTTGTGAAATAATCCTGCTAAAAGCTTCATAAATTAACCTTTGTCCAATCAGAGGATGTACTGGAGCATACCTCCCTCCAACTCAACAATATCAAATTAATCAATGGTTGACTGGTGACTCTCACCAAATAACAGTAACTAAATTTGATTTTGCTTCAATAATTCCATTGTTTCATTATATAAAGCCAATTGGAATGTCGTCAAATGAAGGATATTTTATGACGGGGAGTCTTGCCCCCTTCAACTCATCGGTGTAGTGGTTGAAAATGAAAGGAATTCGGAAGGGAGGATTGTAATATGATTAGTCTTGCTCGGGAACAAAACCCAAGATCCATTAAAGGCGGGAGAGTCTCACAACTCTCTACGCAATTAGTTGGATGAAAATCAAGTTCCAGTGAAACCATAACATTATATCAGTCACTGACCGAAGGATGGACTTATACAGTTCCTAGCATTCTCTCTACTTGAATCCAAACTACCAATCTACTTAATGCCCCCAGAGTAGATGATATTTCTTCCAAAACACTCCACCTCCTCAAAGACCTACTTCAACTAACTTAATTTTCACTACCCGCTCCTTGTCTTATTTCCCTCTTATCATGGAGGGGGACCTTTTCCACCATTCCTCTCTTCAAACACCGGATCCACAAATATTCACCTTGTCCCATTTGCAAAATCACGCATCAAAACAAACGAGGCCACACGCAACAAAAATCCCCAATCCTTTTCTTTATGACGACCACGAAATGAGTTAGTGATTAAAGCCACAAATGTGGTTTCCGTATGAGCAATTAATTCCTGGTTTTAAAAACCACTTTGACGGAAGACGATTGCAATTCCGAGCATCACTGATGACCCGTGTCCAATATACATGCCATACATATTTGTGTTGTGAAGGCGGTGATAAAAGCCTAGGAGAAAAGTGATGGTAATTGAACAGATAGTATTTTGCCTTGTATCAATCAAAAAAAGTTTCACGGAAGAAGTGGAAAGTAAAGGGGAGAAAATATTATATTACATGAGCATGACATGAGATGAAGGCGAGGTTTTGGATTGGGTTTTTGACTGGTCATGGTGGGACATAGAAGTATTAGTCTTGGGCAATTCACTCCTCGGGTATTAATATGAAGGGTGACACGAAAGAAATGCATAGGGGGCAAAAGCATTTGCTTCAACACAACTAAACATGGACAGAAGAGAAGGACCTGGAACCAACTAGTTCTGTGTTAGTATTGATTAAACCTAGTTTACTTCACTTCGTGGACTTTACGTCCTTCGACGTACAACACATTTAGTCCCACTCCAATATCCTCCCGTTGTTCGTATTTCCATTCTTTCTATCTGATCTATCTCATTTTCACAATAGGGGAATTACTTGTTTTCCCTTCCTCCAAAATACTATCCAATCCATGGACAAGGGTGTGAGAGGCCCCAATATAATAGCTTACTAAGAACCTCCCGACATCTATCCTTATTTCATTCCAGTTAAAGTCGGGAATGAAATGTGAATCCTACTACCTACCTACTTCTACGGGGATTGATGAATAGAAGTCCTTATGTGGAAAAGTAATTAATCGGTTATTCAATGCTAGGCTGGAATCGGTGGTTTCAATCAAATCCTTGGAGCGCACCTCACTTCCGTGCCACTTTACTATCACATATTTTCTCCCTCTCTCGCCTTTTCCATCCCCCCAGATGAAAAGATACGGACAGGACGACATCAAGTTGGGGCCTGGAATTATTCCTACTTCATATTTCCCTTCCATGGCAAAAGCATGGCTTTATGAATGACGATCTCTATCCCCCTCTTATCACTACCAGTTCCCTCCCTACTTAACCTATAGCTTTGCAGGATGAGATTTTAGTGATCCTCCTGACATTCAGGATGCAATATAAATATTGGGGGGAAATCTTATCCCTTCAACCATCATTCACATGCGTACATACATACATTACATTTACCATCTCCATATGTAATTCATACCCAACTAGAATGGAACTCAATCGAGTCAGTCAATTTTGACAAATTGCTATTAGTTAATAAGTATTTTCAATTTAACTTCAGTTCCCACAAATGTTACAATTTCAATTCTCAGGGGTTATAAAATGAGAAAAGATTTTAATATTCATGGCAAAATGACTAATTTCCTTGAGCAGTATTGGAAACTTCAGACAGATGACGCGTTGGCTACGCTGGCTAAGAGAACCCTTTGAAGCACCTATTGTAACTTTTCCCCCCTTCTGTCTTGGATAATTTGAGTGTAGTATTGGGAGCAGTAAACGTTGCTGGCTCAGATATGATAGAGAGTAAGCAAAGTGTGAGCAAAAGCCATGGCCATGTCCAGGACACAGTCACCCCATAAAAATATCTTTTTTTCCTTCATCTCCCGACTTCCCCTTTCCTACTCACCATACCATACCATAGGATGGAATTGTACAAGAGAGAAGTGCTCAAGCAAACCATGTTGATGAGTAATGCCTGTTTTTCAACATAACTTACCCACCTCTCCCGGGCATCCAAACCAAAACTTAGGGGTAAAACCAAAAAGGCTCCTTTCCTTAACCATCAATATGTGGTTCGTGCATGTCTGACACTTGTTTCCATTCCACGCGTAAAGATCAACCCCTTCAAAAATATTTTGAGATTCGGTCTTCCACGTCGATCCGGGGAGTCTTTTACCATCTAATGTACTTCTCCCTTCACAAAATGTGAAGGAGACGTAATCATATTATTGAGAATATTAAATCAGGATCCACATGCATAAAACCAGACCGTCACCCCCTTCCTTCTTCAAAAAATAAATTTTAACTCCCCAGTTAACAAATACTCAGGAGGCAATTAGCAGTTCTCTGTTCTGTCCCTTGAGGCGTATTACCACATTAGTCATACAAGTGAAGTATGGGAGGGTTTTTCAGCTGGATTTCCAACAGCAATTTGAAAAGTGGGCTAAGTACACCCCACAATAACACGCATCAAAAGCAAAGCAAAAGCCGCACGCAGATACAGGTCAAGTCAAAATCATTGTCAAAGGAGGCGGTAGCATTAAAATATGCAATAGACAATGGCAGGTAACAAGTAGAGCAAATCAAATGGGTTAACCCCGCGTCCATGGGAATCAACCACTGCGGTGGCAGGAAAGGAACTATACACCATACAACAAACTAAACGAAAGTTGAAAGTGAAATGGCAAATCAGTTAGTCATTGGACACCCAATTTCAAATCCCGAACCGACTCCTCACATTAACCTTAATACAAATCTAACATCCCATTAAAATCTCATAGACCACGAAACACAATTCAAAGCCTTAGAGTAATTAAATGTAAATAAATTTGGAGAGCCATTTCGTCCGGTCTCAGCCTGTAGGCTAAAATAACACATAATGTTAGTAAATTGTCAAGAAAGGGCATGGGGTGCTATGAGGATGAGACTCCAACAGTGCATGTCTGCGTTAATTTAATTTTATGACTGATTGTTGGGGATGAGGAGACTGACTGAGGGATGTCGGAGGGGGAACAAACATATTTCAAATTTAGTTACGCATAATAGTTAAAGTCAAGGGAGCAATGGGGATAAAAAAAACCAACACACACAAGGCAAGGAAAAGGGAAGACAGTAAAGCCGCTTCGTTCATCGGGGGAGTTTTGTAAAACTCCCGGAAAAAGAATGACAGATTAGTTCATTTGAACTCTCTGCAATCAGAGAGGGGCTGAAGCGGTAAGGATCCAAAATAATGCTCAAAAGCCCTCAGCTTACAGATTTTAAACTTTGCTTCCTTCCCAACCATTTCGTATTTAAAGACAACCATAGCACCAGACTGGACCAGACATATTTGAAGAGAAGACAGAGAAACAAACAGAGTCATAAAAATGGAATGTAATATTAAATAGTTTTCCTTCCAAGAGGTCCTTGTGACGGGAAAGATGGCTGTCGGGTAAAGTTTATATTTACAAAATGTTAAAAGAGAACAAAATGTTGACAAGTTTTTGGTGAGCGTGACAAAACAGAGGGCCCGGGAGGAAAGGAAAGGGAGAGAAGAAGGATGAAGTGAGGTAGGCATTTTGGAAGGGCGACAGGGTAAAAGGGACACGTAAGTTGGAAGTAACGGAAGCTTTTGGTTGAAGCTGGCCTATAATACTGACGGAGAATACAGATCAGGGAGGGCTCCCCAAACATATGAAATCAATATGAGGATGAGTTGGAAGTGAACTGGAGGGACTTGCTGGGACCCAGAGTTTGGGATACTAAAGGCAAAGGCAGCAAGGGTAGGCCTCCTGAATAGGAGAGGAAATAAAGGACCCTCTACCAAAATGCAGACAGGGGAAGGGAAAGAAGGAATTGAACTCATCCAATCCACTCGACAACCTCCTCATTCTGCATGGCTTTACCCGGGTAGCTCCCGCCGAAAATTCTCTTCACTCTCCTTCCACTCATTCCTGGCCTTCCTCCTCCTCTCCTTTGAAAAACCCAAGAAATAAGGTGTAGGTAAGGATGGAACGGGACTGGGGTACAAGGGGGAACAAGTGGGGGCGAGAAATATAAGGTGCAATTCCCTTCTTCGCCTCCTCTAGGCCCCATTACCAATCCACAACCACCGGGGAAAGGGCTACCTCCTATTTGTACATTTACAACACGACGTAATTGACACCCACGATGAAGGGAAAAGGGGGAAAGGGATAAGCCACGCCGCCAGTTATTTACTTCTCCATTTTATAAAGGTCAATGGGATTCTCAATGTCAGTCCTCACCCATTACTTCAATGGTACAACAGGGAAATACAATGTTACGGCGCCAACCCATTCTCCAGTTATTTACTTCTCCATTTTATAAAGGTCAATGGGATTCTCAATGTCAGTCCTCACCCATTACTTCAATGGTACAACAGGGAAATACAATGTTACGGAGCCAACCCATTCAATCACAGGCTAATCAAACAAATTACCCCAAGGGGGTGAGGAATTCGGAGCTTCCAATATTATGTGGATCATATGAATGAATGGATTCCCATTCAAAAAGGTGGTTTGAGTTCCTTTCCATTTCATTTTGTTGAGGGGTGTGAATGTTCATTGAGGTAAAGGAGAAAGCACAGAATCATCCACCCCCCTAAAATGAACCGGTGGTGATGAGTAGAGGGGAAAGGAGTCAGGAGAAAGTCCTTTTCCTCCTGATCCTCGAGGCTTTAAGATCCGGAATGCTTTTTCTCTTGGTGGGAGTCGAGAGTCTCCCATGTTACGTACATACGTAAAGGAGCGAAACGGGGGGGAGAGGACTTGTTTGGTTTGTCACATCGGTGGCTTAGGCTTCGACACGGAAAAACCGAAACTTCGGGTAGGCGGGAAGAAGCAGGAGCTGCTAGAAATGAACGGAGCAAGGGCAAAAGGGAAGCAAGCATGACAAAATAATACTTTGGCCAAAAAATCCAGTGCCTCCTTCCTTCGCAATCCCGAACGTGAAACGTAAATGCACCCACGCCACCCTTTCTCCGATTCAACAACAAGTTAAGTCAAGACCCGACAAACCTATTTGCATTTAGATAGGTAGGAGCAGATGGAATGGCTTCTAGTCACCCAAAACACAGCTTCCCTCACACAAAGGCCACCACGAGCCATCTACTATGTCTTTCCCTACCCGCCGTTTACCAGCTCCCCAGCCTCATGGGCTTTTTAAACCCATGAGTCTAACTGGAACACCTCAATTTCCAAGGAGGTATGGTGGGCGGATTTTGTAATCGGATTCAATTGTTTAAAAAAACTACAGAATTAGCTTTCGCTTCACTGTTTGTGAATATTTGCTTTCCCGGAATAAAACAGTGTAAACCACGCTTCCATTTCCACCAATTAATTTATAATAGGCATTGGATTGCACTGAACACAGGTCATGTAAAAGATATTATTTTGCAATTAGTACTGGAAACAAAAGGACTAAATTTGGTTAGACCCGAGAACTTTTAATATATTGGAGGTAAAAAAAAGTCTGTGGATCTCGTAATTCCGTAATTTAGAGTTCCAGCATAGTCACTTCAGACGTGCTTTAACTTTGAAGATGATTCTGGAAGCTCACACTTTGGAGTTTGCCCCCCTTCTCCATCCCCACTCCACTCGGTTTTCAATCAAAGCTCATCATCATCTCCCCTAACTAATCCCCATCCTTTTAAATCTTTGAAACCTAGAACCTGACTAAGTCACCCACACTATGCCCCTTGGATCCATTTCTCAGTTTCCAAAAAGTTGGGCTTCTTTGGTGTCTATCCTCAAACTGAAGGAAAACTCGGAAGAGAGAAAACTTTAATTGGTCTTGTGAAGTTGATAGATAGGGAATTTAAAACGAGAATAATGAGACTTTCTCATTTCCACATTTTTCATTCCAGGCAAGAAGTTTGAGTGTCAACTTCTTCCCTTTTCCCGACCAAACCACTGATTCCCATCCTTTCATTTAAACCTCTACATTTCCCTCATTTAATATTTCGGGAACAAACATTCAATGGAGCTCGCCTCCGCCCCGTCCGTTTAGCCTCCATTATTTCCTCAAACAATTAAACTTCCAAAACTTTCTCCATCCAAATAATAAATACCCTGCCAATCAAAAAAATTCATTATAAGAAACAACAAAAATTTCAAATCCACAACCGCATCCATAATTTTATCCACAAATCCAAACAAAGTATGAATTTTCTACCTCCACACAACCAGTCACGGAAGTTCTAACATGTTAATTCCCCCATCCTCCGTCACCCCTACAAACCTGCAGATGATCATTTTACGTTCCGTCAATTTGGATGAGTAAAACCTTTGCCTCTCAATCCAATGGTTCACCTGCTGGTTGAAGAGTTAGGGAATTTAAATCTCCTCCCCCGCTATGCCGCAACTGTTATTTCGTTTGTTGGAAGAGAACCGGGAAGTAATGGTCGTATTATTTAACATGCGGCTTCTACTGAAACCTTCATGCGAAATCCTCTTTCCAGTCCTTTAAAGAAACTTACGTACGTACGTACCGTACGTATCGCAGTAAAACATTTTGTGGGGGGACGCCGCCGCCGTGCCGTGTGGATTGGAAAAGACGGAGCAGAATTCCTCCGCGTTCCTTTAGTTAAGGAGGAAGTAAAGCGGAGGAAATAGTGTTGAGGGAAGGAAGGAAAGGTTTGGAAACGTTACCTTCCATTCCATTCCAATCCCTTCCTTGAAGCTCAGCGCAGATGAAGAAGAAGAAGAGGAAGGAAGGATCCATGTGTGTCTGTATGTGTAGAAGATGAGAAAAACTCGACCTCAGGACTCCTTCCTTCCTTCTTTTCTTCCATAAAGATCCCAAACATCGTCTAGAGTCTTTGTCAGTCTCTCCTTCTCTCTTCGTCGTACAGTATAAAAAAAAACTTGAGGGAATTTTTTTGCTCAATGGGGTGAGATGATGACGACGGACGGAGAGGAAGAGAGTGCGGAGTCAAGTCGCTCACTTTTTCACAAGCCTAAAACTATGTAGGCAAAACACCATATCCGCCGCCAACGCCACCAATGAAACAAACGAGACGCCGAGCCCAAAGGATCCCTCATCTCCAGCAACATACGTCCGTCTCTTATGACGAGACTTGAGGACGAAGCCACTATACAACATATTATCATCACAATCCACTCCTCCCGCCAATACACCCACTCAATTCAACCCCGGCTACCCCCTTCAAAATTATCAGGATTTCACACAAAAAAATACCCGCAAAAATATCTTCTTTTCAACGTCAATTTGACACAAAATCAGCATGACATTCCAAAAATTATATTTCCGATCCACCTAAGCCTAATTGAGTTGTCGTACGCATCATATTTGCTTCATGAAAAAATTATTATTCAAAAGGGTAATAATAACAACGGGTAGTCGGGCAAGGGATTTAAATTTTTAGAATAAAACATTGGAAGGACTACTGATGGGATATGCAACACTTGAAAGGATCGTTACAAACGCTTAAGCGGACAACCAAAGAGAAGGAGAAACTGAAGAGGACATCCCTTCAGGCCAATGGCATTCTCGAGCAAAAAGACGGTTTGGGTATGAGACCCTCTAAAGGTTTACTATATGGGTCCAATGGTTTATCACAAGATGAGACGGAGGCACACAAAAACTACAGGTTTTTTGGTGAGCAAGTTTTCAGTATTTCCCCATCCATCCATCCAGCCGTATTGTAAGGAACGTACGTAGACCAATCCAATCCAGATCCTATTACAACCCACATTTACAGTCCCCATACATACATAACCCAAGTTACATGGACCTGACTCCATTGAAATCCGATGAGGGATCATCCGCCAAATCTACCACGATAAAACCAACCACTAATCCTCATTATCTTCCGTACAAATCAGTGCTAATTTCTGCCCATTACTTCCAACCTCACATGCGAATCAGGAGGAGGATTTTTACGACTGCACATCTAATGGACTTGCTCATTTAACTGCCCTCCTCTCTCCTTATCCATGACGTCATGCTTAGTCGAAACACATTACATCAAATTATTCCATTCCCGCACACGGCGCTGACGGGTGCTAAAAAAAACAATGTCTGCCAGCAGAATTTTGTTTTCAAACATTTTAAATCCTTAGTTTTATAAAATTCTGCTGAACTTTCAAGTGTTAGAAAAAAAGAATTCATATTTCACATTCAAAAATTAAAAAAATTGTACTTGAGTAGCAAATTATTTTTAAAAAAATAAATATTTGGTAATTAAGCTATAGTTATTAGCTAAGCTATAGCCAGCCATTTGAAATTTTATTCCAGCCCGCCATTCCATTGGATGACGAGGAAAGCAAGTAAAGTCACTTAAGAAGATGAATGAAAACATAAAGAAACTCCCCCACCCTTACACTGCATAGCATAAGTTTGACATTCCCACACAACTAAGGGGTCCCGCGAATGTTATGAAAGATTGAACACTTGAACACCGTTTAAGTACCCATGTACATGCACTTGGATGTGGCTCATATGATTCACTTGAACATATCCATCCTCAAATATTCGTCAGTCAAACTCCTTCACCCTTTATAATATAGGCACAGGTAGACTGATTAGCCTCAAGCTCATTACCCCCTTCTCATCGTTAGAGGTGCCCCCAATTGCTCCTTTACACGAGGCGAACGGACGCAGGTGTCATTCCTTAACAAAGTAGACAGGCGCAGACGTAAAAGGGACTCTCAATGACGGGACTCCACCCACACACCAGATTAACCATTAAGCATTGTTCAAACAAAAATATTATTTTATCTTCTACGATCGCCCCCAAAACAATGCTTTCTCAACTATGGCTTCCAAACAAAATCTGTTTTTTTTTATTATTCTAAAAAGTCCGGTTAAATTTCTGCCGGGTTTAAATGTAACCACTTCTTTGAGAAGGAATGGAGGAAACAAGTTGACATTCCAGTTGCGCACCCTTCAAGCGCACGCGCTAACAAGTGTCTCCAGAGGTACATAAATTCCAACAACCAATTCCATACAAGTCGATTTAACTCAACTTCCAATCCAAGGATCCAAACGGAGGGAGAAGTTGAAGACGACAAGGGAATGTTTCTCAAGATTGATATCTGTTACAGGTCCAAGTGTTATTTTAACCAGGTCCGAAATCCCCATTTCAGGGGATAGGATGGACCGATAAAAAAAACTGCAGACAGCAAGATTTGACCAAAAAAAATAATATAAGAAAAATTTGAAGGAGAAGAATGAAAGCACTATGGCTTTGACTAAAGCATAGCAGCTCTCAAGTTTAAAAATGTAATTTTTTTTCAAGAAGACAGGACACAGCACAGCAGATTGACACAAAAAAAATCCCAGGTCACTCAACGTCCTCCTCGGCCTCTGTCTTCTTGGAATGGATTGAAATTGGTTATATAGAGAGAGGGAAACGGGAAACACTTTGTGGCTCTATTAGGACAAAAGGATGAAGGAAGATGAGGTAAGGGATAGGGAAGAGAAGGGGCAACTCCAAATATTTTGTCACCCTCGTCCCCCCCTTATCTTTTTCCGACTTTGGATGGAGAAGAAGACACAAGATGATGGGGAAGGAAAAGCTTTTAAAAAAAGAGAAGGAGGAATCTATCCCAACCTTTATTCAGATTCTCATCTTGTAAGCATAACCTAATAATAATATTGAAGGTTGTGCATATCCTCAACTCCAGTGAGCAACCTTATTACTTGTTTAGAAACTATATCTCAAGAACAATCCTAGCCACTGTTAGCGTCAAATTGTGAATAAAAATGACAAGTTTTTTTTAAAAGACTCAACATAATTCCTATGTGACTTTGGGTTTATATGACTATTACACTCCTTTCTCGGACACATGACGAATCCAATCAACAAGATTGAGTCAGGATTTCTTCTGGTACATTGTTGATAAAAAGAAAGGTGAAAGGAATTGTTATATTGGGCTGTAGCATGGATGAAGATATACAGAGAGATGGGGGTGCGCAGGCGTTGGATTGGAGGAGTGCAACTGATGCAGAATACTGTGTAATAGTTTCAGGTTAAACTGTCATGTCAACTAATACTTGGGAAAAAGGGTAGGTTGGTTTACAGGATGCAACCACCACCACCCCGATCCTGCATAATACAAAAGCATTCACCATTTCATTCTCCTCAATAACAAGCCAGAAGATTCAGTTGACCTTACATCCCAGCATACACACACATAGAAAGAATTCCAAATCCCCTTAAAAGTGAAGGAAGGCAGGGCAGACGAAGAAGAAGAAGGATCTTATATCATTTTCAACACTCCCTCCAATGTGCGGGACCAGAAGGGCATTGCATTACTTTAAATGTATTTTATCCCGTCTTCCCTCAACTCTTCTCTGTGTTTTTCTCCTGTTTCCACTTCCAACCTGCCTACCCTTTTACTCGAAATTTCAATTCTCTTTTCCAAGAACTAACAACTCTTCAAGTGGACACATAAAATCACATTCCTCTTCCATGTCCACTTACGCAAATAAATTCAAAGTATTTTCCAATTTCACCTTTGCTCAAATAGTTTCAGCACTTTTTCTCGCATTACAAATTCAAATTCAATTCCTCAAATATGTACCAATTAATATCCAATAATATATATTTTTTTAATATAATTATTTTTAATTTAAAATGTCATATAAATAAAATCCACATGGATTAATTACCGTATTATCAAGATTAATAATTAATGAGCCATGGCACTATGATCTAATTAATTTCAAATTTCATAAAATTAACATTTAATCCGGCTCATTGACTCCATAAACACATCCAACAACCAGATGGAGCTAATTTTAATTGAAAGAGTGAGTACCCATTGGTTTAATTAAAGGTAAGAACATTGTACAGGGGGCTGGAGTTTAGATGGGGGGATATGGAGTGTGGGATGAGGAGAAGGATTGATGGAAAGAGACAAATCAGATTTGATGCAAAGTGTTACATCCACATCCACGTATGAGTCCTCCTCCAGAGTAAAGTATGTGTCTCTTTCCAAAGGAAGGGGTAAAGGGCTGAGTCAAAATGAGGGACAAGGAAAGAGTCACATTATGTTGTATCCCAATGCCCATTTGCCATCCATCCATCCATCCAAACCAAACCACGTCTCCCCATTCTTCCCCTGACTTTGTCTTTTAGCGAAGTCAGAAACAAAAACTGAAAGCCATCCGAGGTCATCTCATCACCTCATGTGCAATGCAATCCGTTGTCGTGGTGCTTTTTGGGGCTCACACAAGCCAAAGGCACACACCACCCTCCTCAATCCAATGCACTGGATCCTATCCTATGTAACCATCAAAATCCTTATGTATGTAATACGTTGTGTATCCCAACTAACTCCATCCTGCCTACCAAAAACGTGCCATCCACATGCATAGGATCCCATCCAATCTACCTGCCTCCAAAAACCCATCCACACTCCACATACACACATACAAACTAATCTAGAAATTTATAACGTATCTCATCGAACTCGCCGCCGCCGCCACCAACCAACAAACAACACAATTCCATTCCTTTGCCCTCCCTCCCTGCATTCGTGTGTGTACAAAAGATTTCAAGCGTCCGGCGTCCCCCGTTTTACACTTTAACCGACGACTGACTTCAGTTCAGTTCTCATTATTATATATATATTTTTTATATCGTAAAGGCGTCCCTCTCTTCCCTTTTCGCTGAAGCAGTAAGAGTGGAGAGATTGGGAGAGAAGGCTACAAAAGTCAACACTGGGCAAGTCCATATCCCTAGTAATAAGCAACCCTCAAATCTGACTCAATGAAGTACAATGTTACCAAATCCACAAAACTTAAACCTTCATCCACCTCAACGTGTGTCAGTCCCGCCACCACTTTGACTTCATCCTCAGCCACGTTCTTCCCCCACAACACTCCATTCCCATAATGCAATAATAATATTTCAGGAGTGAGTAAGAAGACCCACCCTGAGGAATAAAATGTCTTGAGACCCATCCACCTCAACTCACCTCATTCGTATTTCACTTCGGAAAGAAGAAGAAGAAAAAAAAACCCCGAAGCTTGGTTTACTCGTATAACTTCATATGTAAGGATATATGGGTAGGACCCTAGATGGACAATGTTACAAAACTCACATTTCCCATCAACCTCTCCACTCAGAGGGTTCATCTAAGAAATTGGCGCAAAAAAAATCTCATCATCAGTCGGTCGTCGAATGACCAAAAATCTTATGCAGGAATTTTAAAGGATCCTTTTCCTTCACAACAACAACATCAAGAAATATGAAATCCAAGGGAATACATAATCCTGCACTCCTTCGTTTGGATACATTGGGATTCCATTCCCAAAATCCAATTTGGGTTTCTTCATCCTCTCCGCCATTGGTTGAGAGGATTTTTTAAAGCCTGACAATGACAATTGAAGCTAGTTTTTTTTTCTTCCATATTTCTTTCTTCAGAATGGATGGTATTTGGAAACACCGGGTAAAGGAGCCATATTCAGTCACATTCCAAGACTACGACTACAAATCTAAACGTCGATTTGTGAAGTATTGAAGTTAGGGAGGTAAATAAGTAGAGGGTATGGATGAGGCAAAATACATGTATATCTTTATTATCGTCCATTTGTTGGATTCCTTTTCCTTGGATTTTTTGGGGCTCAAAGGTGACGAGTGGAGAAGGAAGAGGAGTCCCCCCAAATAAATGGAATAGAAAAGAATGAAAATGACAAAGGTTAAATCCGTCCATGGCCCACTGACAAAAACTACAACTTTAGCTGGAGTGTCCAACCCAATGGAATGAAGTCAAGTAGGAATGGATCCAACATGTACATGGGCTAGAGTTCCTCGCCTTCGATTTGATGGAAACATGACAAAGGCGAGACAAGGTTGAAAATTGACCTCAACTTACACTCCAATATCCCGTACTGTGTGGGCCTAGGCCTAGCCTCGGCATTCGTATCCAAGTCATTTAAACAGGTATATTGATGGATTCCAGCCAAAGTCAAACGCACCAGGTAATTGGTGGAACGAAGAAGAAAATCATTTTCAAACGCGGGCTCGCCCGGACAACTCGACCATAAACTCACTCAAACCATAGCAGGAAAGAAAAATCTGCTCAACACTTTCCCATTCAATATCGTATCCCCTCACATGACATTCCTTCCACCCCGCTGCCATTTATTGACCATTTCCATGTAGACAATCCAGCAAGGAGTAAATAGTAAATTACAACCATCAAATTCCAAATCCATATTATAACACACGTCGTACGACACGATATTCACCCCGCATATAACCCCAACCTTACCAGTCCAATATTAAGCTCTATACATACATAAAATTTGTCAAAAAATGTTCCAGCAATTGTGACAAGACATAAAAACCATATGTATGGATTGGAAACCCTGAAAAAGCTATGAATTCACATGTAATAGAATTCCACGTGATTAGAAATAGATTCCTTTCCATAAGGAATGGATGTCGTCCTTCACGTCGCTACGAGGGGATTGGATTTCATTGGGTGGGAGGGAAGGATGGATGAGGGATGAAGGAGAGAAAGCAAATATTAGTAAGTCGTAAGTGGGTGAAAGTCAGTCAGTCAGTCGGGGAAAGAGTGTGGTCTTGGCGGTTTGATTCCTTCGCACATATGTATGTATGGCTATAGCTAATGGTGAAAGCATGGATTCATTTCACATTGAATGTGGCCCATCGTCACAAGGAGCATTACTTCCTCATAACTCCCTACCAGCAAAAGTCCTAGTGCTAACTAAAGTTCTAACTACTTTTGTTTAATGTAATGATCGATAATTTGTACGGATCAATACATCATCCTCGCCTTTCGGACAGTAAAGGATTTTGGGGTTGGGGCCTCAAAATGAAAATGAAATCCTACATTACATTACTTTTATTCTGGGCTTCTCATTCCGCCTCATCAACTCGGATCGGGGCTAAGGAAAGGAAAGCCCACGTACTTCCCACTCACAACATAACAGGTTTCACTTTCCAACTTCTCGTTCGTACACCAACGCGGGTGTATTAATACGTATGTACGTACATTCGCAAAGGACGCTTCCTAGCCTTGGCTATGAAACTTTCCCTCCCTTCTCCCCTTCAACAAAATCCAAATCCCCTGCCCTAAAACTTCACAATTAATTTTATGTTCGGATGATGAACGACTGCCCTTCATGGAGCCTTAGTTTTCCTCCTCATCAAATACATGGGTAATTCCACTCCTCTTACCATGATATGTTTGTCCCGCACTTGTACTAATGATTGGATAATGATAATCAGTCACCTCTACCCACCCTTTCAGCAGGATTTTGTGTGGGAGTTCCATTAATTCAAAGCTAGCTTGTAAACCTAGCAGTATTTAGTATCTAATTACTTAAGATTTTGAATCTACTAGAAAAAGCAGATGCGCAGATATTCTAAAAAAAACACATAAATGATTTTACCTGCTGTTGCATCCCGGATGGATTCCCGGAATGAGACATGTTGATTTGTTGGGATTGATTCATTTGAATTGAGGGATGATTTGGAGCTGGGGCCTGTTGACTGTGCTCATAGTTTGGGTGGGGTGGTCCACTGGGGGAGTAGCTCCCAGTACCCGAAGGACACATGGCTGGGTTCTGGCCCGGGCGACCCATGAACGATGTCATTTGGGAATTTCCCATGTGCCCACTTCCACCCATGGTGGGATGATGGCCAGCGCCGGAGTTGGGATGATTGAAAGACTTGTTCGGATGTAAAGGCGGATGAAGCTGCTGTTGTTGTTGTTGTTGCGGTTGCTGCTGCTGCATCATGTGATTAGCACTGGCATTTGGATTCCCGGCCCGATTCCCTGGATTCGGAGTAGGATTTATGGCGCCTGGTGGAGGAAGGGCTTTATGTTGAGGTCCATGATTCCCACGCTTCAAATTTCCTCCAGGATTCATGTCCATTGGTGGAAAATTTTGTTGTTGCTGTTGTGGATTAAACATCCCATTGTTCGTCCCTTTCTCTTGTTTGATATTCATGACTGGACCCATGGATTCCGCCCCAGGATGACTTCGAGGTCCCCCAGAATTCGGATAATTCCCACCATTGGAATTTCCAACTTGTCCATTAAATTCCCCGGAACTCCCATTGAATCCCCCGCCACAGTAGGAGTCTCCATTGAATGGAGACCGGGCAGGGGAGGGATTGGAGGCAGGGGCTGCCTTGTACACAGACATTCCTAATTGTGTCTTGTGTTGATGTTGCTCCGCCATTTGTTTCAAAGTTTGAGCCGCTGGAGAATCATGGACTAGGCTGGTAGGGGATGTGTATGGGATTCTTGACCCTCCTCCATTCTTTGTCCCATGGGAATTTGGGGTTGGAACTCTTGTAGGTGGGCAGTATGGATTTGGATTTGGAGTAGAGCTGCCGGATGTGGGATGACCTTGTGCCCCACTGGGTGATGTACTATCAAACATGGCGGAACCAGAACAATACGGTGGAGTTTGATGAGGATTCAATTGTGAGGCAAGAGGACTGGCAGTGGAGGCAGCAGCTGGACTCGGACCCGCACAATGTGACAATCCACGATTCCCACACATATTTTCCATGGATCCCCCTGGATAGCCTGGATTTGAATTTTCCCCTACCTCATGTTTGACGTGACTCAGGCGTGGGGAGGAATTAATTGTAGTGGCAGTTGGGGTCACAGGGGCAACGGGTGGGGTGTGACTGTTGCTGTTGGCAAGGTGGGCGTGGCTATGGCTATGGTTGTGGCCGTAAGCATGGGTATGGGCATGAGGGTGACTTGCTGTAGAAGCGGCGGCGACCGCCGATGTAAAACTGTTGCTGCTGTCATGATTTGTACTATTGTTCGTCGGATTGAGGCCTGTTAGCCCAAGTCCAGCAAGGTCACTCCGATCTTCCTCAAAATCAAAATCCCCCATAAAATCTGGGTTGAGGTCCGAGATCTCGGAGATGAGGTCCTTGAGGGTATCTGAAGGGATCATACCATCTCCTGGCCCACCATCTCCACCCATTCCCATCATAAGACTTGCAATGATAGAACCGTTGGAATTGGCGGCATCTTTTTCCAGGGCCGCCGCACATTGATCCAGGTCCACAAAACCGGAAGACTGGGAAGACCCTTGTTCCTGTTTCAATTCGATGTTGACCGTATTGGAGGAAGTGTAGGAGGCGGAGGAAGTAGAGGAAGAGGCTGGAAGTTGGCATGGAGATATTGACAGGGGACTGGCCACTGTGATTGGCTGGAGAGGAAGTTGCTCGGCCACCGGATTTCAAATTTGTATTGGTTTTGACGGTTACATTTTGAAGGGAGTTAGGCCCGCTTCCACTCGTCAGCTCCACCTGGTGTACGATTTCCAGGGAGAATTTTGTGAGCGCTTCATTGTTAGATTTGGAGGATGGGGGATGGCCATGTGATTTTTGGGAGGGGTGAGGTCCGGAATGGCCTTGGGAATGCTTGTAAGAATTGGAGACATTGGGTGCTCCATTAGAGCTTTGATGATGGGACATTTTGGGTGGAGGTTCAAAGTTTTCCGCTCCACCCATCGACACCAGGTCAATTTCCTCGTACGGGCGCTTGTGGTGTTTGGAGCTCTGAAAAAAAAACAAGGAAAAATAACATTTAGCTTCGTAAAATTCTTTGGAAATCTACACCCCATGTTAAATTAAATATTGACTGGAACTAATTAACTGAATTTGTTCATAGGCAAGCGTACTTCCATGACTCACACACATGCCCTGTCACAGTAAGTAGTGTCAAACAAATAAAAACAATTACTAATAATTGTGTTTGACTAAAAACAACACAAGCACTTGAGTAGAATTTATGCAAAATCCATTCCGCTCCGCACTCCACAACATGATACACATTAATGGCAAAGATCAAATAAAATAAAAATCCCCATCCCTGTCTTTACAGTTGGGGAATTGGAGTTTGCCTGTTTTCCTTCATGTGTAAAGTGCCGTCCGTCCGTTCATCGGAATCGCAGTCATAGTCGTAACCACCCCTAACTCTCAGGCCACTCGAAAAAACATGCAAGACTTCATTGCAACAAAACGTCTTAAAACCTCGTTATACATTATAATCGCCTTCACTTGACCTAATATGAAGTCTCCGCCGCTCACTTACCTTAGCCAACCATTCACGAATTGCAATGGCGATGATGAAGGATTTGCCTTTTCCCTTAGTCGTAGCCTACCGTCTCAATCCTCAATTATCTTACAAATATTCCCCTTCACCCCGCCCCCACACCCTGATTCCCACTTCATTCGTCCTTCTCCTGCTTATTTCTACTCAGGTTTTTGGCCCCTAGCCTTCGCTTAGGACAACAAATCACATCCAATTTTCCTACAAATCTAATCAAGAACTTAACTCCTCTTCAACCCTTAAACCACCCCCATTGCTCAATAAGAACTGGTTGGAATGGAGTTTCGCGCCGTTTTGCGAATCTGTAAGACAGAGGGTACTGACTGACTGGCGGGGATACCGACCACTACTCATTCTAAACTTCAGTCAGGTGGTCAATTTCAATTAATGTTGACTTATTAATTCATTTCCCTCATTAAGTATGTACACAGCAAACAATTCAGTTGGTAGAGTCTCCCCAGCACTGCATCCATTCCACATGTACATTACACAGTTACCATTTAGTTGAATTTCAGGAGTGTGCCAGGATATCGAATGACAACAAAGGTTCATCTAAACTAAGGAAATTGACCAAAATGTCACAAAAATTACCATTCAGTGCAGACGAAAATGGCAATTGCTTTTAAAACAAAGTTGTTTGAGGGAATAAAACCGGCTAATTAAGCGGTTCCTTTAGCTTTGAGAGCATGCATTGAATGGAGGGATTTAAGGAGACAAAGTAAACAAAGGGAAGCGAAGAGATTAATTAATGATAAACTGACATGAGGAGCGAAGAAGGGTTTGTGTGTGTGTGGAGATTGACTCATAAATTTATAAGCCACGGATCCACCAACAGTTTAAGATGCGGTATTGTTCTTAGCTAGTAAGCATGTAGAATACGCATACGCATAGCATAGCACAAAGGAGTAACCCCAACTGATCCAGTAAAACAAGTGGAAATGCAGAGATCAAGTAAAGGGGGATTAAGGGGAAGATCCGCGCCTCAGCTCAGCTCATTGGATTACACCACCAGTCGTAAGTAGCATAGGAAAAATCTTTTCCAAATTTTTTTTCCTTATGATGTGATGTACAAATGGAACAGACAGGGTTAAGATGCGGGACGAGAGCGAGGATTCCTCCAATTCCTAATTCCGACCCATTAACTTGTGTCACAAGGAGTTGGATTTCAAACCCAAGTCTCATCTTCCAATACAATTAATCATCCCAATTAAATAAATCCACAAGAGATGTTGGGAGCCATGACTCCTTGTTTTTTCTCGCAACATTTAATACTGGGAGTGAATTGGGAGGAACCATTTTATACTCCTTTCCCCTTAACACAACTTCATAGCAGCAGAAGCATTGAGTAATGGAGCCGATGGGTTTCCATTTTTGGTAAGAAAAGGGAAAGGGGGGAAGATTGCGGAACACAAACGTCAAATTGAATTAAGTAAGTGCCGCAAGTTGTGAATGAATTCGGATCATTGGATTTCCATCCATCGTGTTATTAAGGGGGGATTGGATTGCTTTTTATTCTCTCTCATCTTCACTCCCTCAACAAATGCATTACCTTTTATCTGCCCATCTAACTTGGATTGACTCCTAAAATACAATTCTCACTCAAATCCTTCTCAGCCACAACTTCAACTACCAACCACCTTAGCTCCAATTTAGCCACTAATCCAAATACAATTAGAGGCCCATGTGGCGACCACAATCCCGCAAATCACAGCTCCCGTGTTCATGCTTTAACACCCTACCGCCCTGCTGCGGTCCTACTGGAGTGTGGACAGTCCCCTTCACCAAAGAAATTAAAGTACTTTTAAATACTTCATGAGTCTTATCTAGTAGCTCAAATTTTTACCATTTCTAAATGTGTAGCTCAAGTTTTAAACCACACGTGTCTCAACAAGGAGAAGTAAAGCCAGGGTCGGGGATATTTTTGTCCCAAAACAGTTTGATAATAATTTGCACACTTTAATTGTGAGCCAACCAACAACCATTGGAAATTCTACGCTAACAAGATTGAGAAATACCTCAAGGTTGCAGCAGCGGAATGCATATATTATACATACTCTTCAAATTAGATTCAAATTATTGCTAGAATTGCTACATGAATTTCAGTTAATTGTAATTAAACTTCCACAAAAATATTAATCATTCGTCTGTGATTTAATTTACTCAAAATTTGCAGTTCTGTCGGTCAATCAAATACATTTTGAATCAGAGAAATATGAAATATTTTAATTAAGCCTGAGTAGTAGAGGCTCCATGCCAAAATCCCTAATTCTGGAAACACTTACAAACCCAACTGATCCGGGAGAGCAAGATCCCCCCCCCCCCCCCCCATCCTTCCCAAAGTCCATTTATCCACCCATAAACTGAGACGCAGAGAAAAGTTGGAAAACAGATTTGAATTACTTGACTGCGCCACAGAGGAGCGGGAAGATGGTATTATCTCCGGGAATCCGTTTCCCCGACGCATTTCTATAAAGGTAAAACTCTAGGAAGAAATAGTATAGTACAGATTGGTAACCGCCATAAGATGGGGAGTCGTGTGGAGCCGTCCGACTAGTCAAAGTCACATTGCGTCAAACACGTATTTTTAGCCTTGGTTCAAGTAAGTAAATATTCTCCTTATTTAATAGCAAACCTTCCTTCCAACGAGACCCCCGCCCTCAGCCACATTCACACTCTTCCCCAATAGTTTCCCTGTACAAATTTCCCCCTTTTTTTCCAACACAAGAGCCCCCACACATTGCAAAAACTGCAATACGAGATTGGGGAGACGAGAAATACGGAAAATAGTTAAATTAAGTGCTCGTCAACCTATCTCCTTGTTTTTCAAATCCCACCAGCCTAACTTTGGCTATCCGGGCCAAAAAAAACCACCCAAAATATTTACTCCTCATTCCATATGGAGAGGATGGACCAGGAAGGATAATTGAAATGCATAGAAAAAGAAGGAACATGCGAATTGTAGGCTAATTAAATTTTGGGAAGGAATGTTGAAAACTTCGTCGTTAAACCGTGTTGACCAGAGACCCTAATTCTAGGTTTGAATTTAACAAGTTCAATGATCCCTGGGACAGATTCCTTTTCTCACTCAAATTCGCAACAATAACAACAAAAAAAGCTCTCAAAATAGAAGTACGCGAGGCGGAGGGAGGAAGGAGGATTGAATTCAACGTGCAATTAGATTAAATGGTGGAAGGAGAGTTTTTGAGAATTCCAATTCCGTGGAATGAGGGTTGTTAAAATGACCTCAAATCCACTCGAGGTATAATTTCACCTGTGCCCTGGTTGTATTAGTGTCACAGAGAGCGGAGGACGGTACGGTACGCGCGGCGGCCAAAGTAAAATTACTGTTTGCAGGGCTAACCTGAACAACTAATGCAATGCAAGACATGACATAAATAAGAAATCGCGTGTCACGAGATGAGAATAGAAATTGTATTCAAACTGAAGTTACCAAATATGTTCCCTCACCTTTTACTATAACGACAAGCCTTTACCTTTCCATCATATATATATATATATATATATATATTCATTCTCCTCCTCTAACACATTGTAGCCAATGGACGAAGAAACATCCACTGCTTGATTTTGCAAGGTTTGAAGAACAATGCTTCTCTTTGGCACATAAGTAGCCCAAAGTACGCGCCATACATTGGGAATTTTTACTCCGAGCTCAAAACAATACTTGTTCCTTGAGAGGACGCTCAAAACTCAACAATGAAGGCTGGCGCAAACTAATATAAAACTCAGAGCCAACTCAAATTACATAGTGGGTATCCGAGGCAATTCAATTCGAGGAAATCTGCATTCAACTCCACTCACCCGCGCCCCAAGCCTCTCATCTTAACCAATATAAACAAACCTCTTACTTTTTTTACGAGTCAAATCCGCAGTCCTTTTATCAAGCAAGCATAATCCAAAAGGTTGTTTGTAACATAATTTCAGGTGGTGATTCCGCATCAAACTAGTCACGCTTTTCCTTTACTTAAATTTCTGAGTTGTGTAAATAAATCCCCGAACCTGGCGCCAATCTTTCCGCGTTTACACACGAGACCATCTTAAAGCCCGCGTCCATAGCATATAGGAGGTAATGGTAAAACAAAGAATTTTTTTTTAAATTTTCATCAATCAACAACAAAAAAACTATGTCAGGCCCAGGTATCTTCATCAACATGCGCCGCAGTTGAATTCTGGAATTAATGCCATTCAGTAATATCTCCAAACTCCAAGGAATAAGTGGATTTCTGCCCTGAGGGAATCAGATATTCCCGACACTTGACAAAAGAAGACAAGGTCAAATCTTTATGTCCCCCACACTTTTCCATGTATTGGAATAATCAAAGGAGGAGCAAAAAAAACTATTTTCAATATGTTTTAACTCAATAAGACAGTCCACATGTTTATCTTGTGTGATTTCAAGAATTCCTCCTCATTCTTTAATCCAAGCCCTCAACATGTTTACCTTGTCAATCTATTAAGTCAGCAGAAAACAAAGAAGAAGTCCAAGCCCAATTGGAATATTTTGCATGCCCTCCTAGACTGGTTTCTCAAAGCTACGTTGTACTTTATTCAATTAAATAAGAGCAATGCTAATGCAAGCAAGGTAATATCTTTACATTTTGATATCATGTGGGAATCCAAACTGATTAAGCATGCGATTTCCATCCCCATTCCATCCAACCCTCACCCCCTTCCCTCCAATCCACCCTGTAATAGAAAATTGTGTGAGTATTTACTCTTGGAGTGATTTTTGACGGGACCGAAGGAGGTTTGCCTTATTTTAAGGAGGGGAAAATGCTTTCTCTCCCATAGATCCCATTGCATAATAAATGGATTGGGAAGGGAACAGGGACATAGTTGGAGGGTAAGAACATATGCCCACCCGTGCCTTTGCCTTGCCTGCCCACCTAAAAGTTGAGTAGCGGAATTGGTAGTTTTTCTCGGTGGTGGGCCGAAGCCGGAAGGTTTCGTTCGGTTGGCGGTGGTGAGGAAGAGGAAAAGGAGATCGATGTTAAAATCTGGAGAAAAGGGACTTTGGGCTCCCAACCGAAAACCGTCCTCACTCCCACCTCTTCCCTATCCTTTTCCCCCCAAAAACCCAAGGCACCTTTCCCACACCATGGGTCCGGTTGGCTCCTCAACTCTATCCAGTTTGTATGTGTGTGTGGGAGCTTCTCAACCTACCCTGTACACAAAAAAGGGAGGAAAAAGACGTAGAGAGAAGTAGAAAAAAAAAGGAGTCAAGACCAAAGGCTTTTCCCTTCCGTCTCCTTTCTCCGTCTAGTCCAGTCCTTTCTCTGAGCTTCAAAATAAGCCAACCACGGTTGTACACCCATCCATTCCCATGCTTTTGCACCCATAGCTCCCTTTCCCACATCCACATACATCCACACACACACACGCACACACACAGGTCCAAACAATCGATTTTCTTCAACTTACCAATTCCTTACTTAGACAAAAAATATACTCTGGGAGTCACTAATCTATAGACAAGCAGGGGGGAGGTAAAAAGCCAACCGACTCACCGCCAACACCCCTCAATCCCGGCTAAAACCAGGGGGCGGAGGGAAAGCTTATCTTTATTTACACTTTAGTCTCAGAAGAGTAAGTCCGGATCAACCCATTGACCATGGCTAGTGGACAGTACAGCAGATCATGGATCTCATTTGCTTAGTTCCACTTTCAAATCCGTTATGGATCCAGATCCATACTACGGTATACCCTAGTGTATAAATGAATATCGGCAATAAATTTCAATTTCAAAACGTTAGGAAGTACAAATTCCCTTTTGTCAACCACAAGCTTATGTAACATGATTCCAATTTGCATTGAAAAACAATTTGTCAAAAAATAAACGTGCACCTGATTCTGATTAGCTCAAATGAAATGTTTAACAGCTGACGACATGGAAGGATTTCAGGGAAACGTACTCTGGACGTGATTAGAGAGAATTCCATGGAAATAAACGTCGGTGAGGATGATTCATAAAACACGTTCAACATCCCCTCCCACCCATGTTTAAACTCGAGCTCATTGCCCAGGAAAATATTAGAAGTAATCATCAAAATTCATCCTCATCGAGAGCAAAATGTTAAATCACAGAGATCGAGTGGATCATTCCAAGCAGCCCGTCCATCCGTCCATGGAATGTTGTATGAAATCCTTTGGTTCCATCAAGTGACACATTAGGGCATGAAGTGGCGATGGGTGAGAGGAAAAGGCTTGAAGGCAACAGTCAGTCGGACTAGTCGTCATGTTCTGTAATTACATTGCATCACATGCGTACTAGATTTGGATCCTCGGGACTCCCCTTCCCTTCTGAGGAGGCTAACTTTACTCATTGTGTGTGAAAGTAACGGAGAGGAGAGACCCAGGATAAGGAAATTGAGGAGGAATCAAAAGCCTGAGTGGAGGCAGGCTAAAAAAAACGTTCAACTACAATTTCATCCCCATAACATTGGGAGAGGGGATGAGAAAACAGAGTTGCTGAACAGTTATAATTTTTATTAAGATCCCATCCCATGACACATTTAAATTTGACTATGTCCTCTCCATCCCTTCCTATCCTTTGAGAGAGCAAGCCTTCCTTCAACCTTTATGCAATGTGGATTTTATCCCCATTGGAAGAAAAAAAAACTCCTGGCTCCTCACCTAAACCCTTTGTTTGAATGTTTGAGAACGGCGACGTGCGACGACGCATGGGACTGACGGGGTTCAATCTCATGTGTTTGTGTGTTGTGATATAAGTAGTAAAGTAGTGGTAGTAAAAACTTGGAAAAATGTGTAAGGATGGACTGGAGGCTTCGACTTCCTTTACCTTGTTGCACTCCTCCGTCTACACTTTTGCACGCCGTGCTTCCCAAAGTTCAACTTGGCGTGTCGCACTCATGTGGAACACAAGTGGTGAAAATGTATTGTCCCTCATTTACAGCTAAACTTTTGCCAACAATAGGATAATCCGCGAGTTTTCTCTTGAATTATATTCAGCAAAACCTCCAAAAAAAATACTCAAATCAAAATAAAGAGGTGTACAACATTAAGTCTTTCCTCTGATTTTCCCAATTGGAATTAAAACTCAAATTCATATTTGCAACTAAATTTTTATTTATTCAAATATTTAATAATTCCAATAAAGAATACGCTGACCCATGGATCCTAGCAGCTTCCTAGTCTCAACCACCCAGCCAGATTTCCGATCCTTGCCAATTCTCCACTCATCCACTTAACAATATAGCACGTGGAATTGAATTTGGAGCCATTACTATATTACAACTCCTCATCATCTCAACCTCCCAAGCCTCCTTAACCGTTAACATTTTATCTCATCCACCTTCCCTTTACTCATGCCTTATTTCCCATACGCAACTTAGTTCTCTTCATGCGTCCTTCTCACGCCTTTTACTTATCATCTCCTTCCTTTTATATTACGAAATCCAAACCGTTCATCCATCCCCCAACTGAAATTCATTCATTTTGTAAATACACACACACACAAAGAGTTCCTTCATTTGCCGAAATGTTGCCTGAAGGCGTAAATTTTTGCACCCGCTGCCCATCATGAATCTTTCATCAGTTATCAGATAGCAAATACATACCAACTCAAGGAATCAAAGGAGCTTTAAATTTGTTATTGCATGTAACGTCGAACTTAATATAATTGTCCCCAACACTCATGCGCCGGCTACTTGCTATGAAAAAAGTGTAACTTGGGCCATGCTAGATGGTTCCTTGCGCAATGTGTGTCAGTCAGCGGAACTTTACTACGGATGACAATGACAGAAGAAGAATCAAGTTAACCCTTGCAAATCCCCTATTGTGTACAAAACCCTGCACACCCCTCTTAAACCACCGTTCCAATTTAAATTCGATCCGAGCAAATCAAAGAATTATCAATTTATTCACGCTTGGGAACGGAAAGACTCACACTCAATCTCGCCTACGGGGAAGTGTGGGTGGAATTCAAAGGGTTGGATAGTGATAGGCAAAAACTATGTTTCCAGTCAAGCGTTCTTTCCTCCATCCTTCGCATGAAATCTAAGCTTCGGTTTCATCACGCCTGCTCTAAGAAATACTGGGATGCAGAATACACCGCTAATTCGACAAAGAGCTCCATGTTTCCTACGCAAAGCTAATTTATAACTAATTTAACAAGAAACACCCTCTCCTTAAAAATTAAAATTCCTAAGTAAAATTGGGTCTGGATTTACTTATAAACATGCTTAGAAAAATCAATTTACAATCCAGAGATTACGGTCATATGAAGAGCGACTGTCCAGCACAACTCACAAACCCCATGGATCCGTAGATGAATCAAGTGTCACCCTTAAACTCGTGGAGAAGGAATAAATTTGGGGAGATTGTATTTTCATTAAGTCAATATAATAAAACTTTTCGACGACGACGGACGACAAACTCCTCACAAACTCCTGGAGACAAAACCACAAAAGTTTTTCCCCGAATCCAGGGTGGGAGGATGGAGGAGATGCTTCACTACCCAAATGCAAAAGATTTTATCATCCAAACCTCAATCGAATCAATGAAATACTTCACTCCTACCTACACGCTCCTATTTAATACCAAATGCGACACGTCCGTCAAAAAACTTTTCGAAAATGCTTCAAATCCGAATCTGAGGACATCATTCAAGCATGTCCAAACTATCCACGCCTCAACCCATTATTCCTTGTGGTAAATCTAATGGCCCCTGGTCAACTTTTCTCTGATTAAACTTATTTGATCATTTGACCTACGGAAACGACCTCACCCAATGAGAATGTTGAAGCAGTTACTGCATCAATGTGTGAAATTTAGGGGTTTCATCCATGAAATGTCAAATTCAATGATCGCCATCTACTTTCCTTCTACACTCGTCTGATGAACAAGCACACCCAATGGCAAAATCCTAGCAACGCAACAAAAAGTCCACTTGAAATCCTTTCTTTCAAATGTCCCACCCTCAACTCATGGCCGCGACCATCCGTCCATTTGATCACTGTCAACTTAACCCAATAAAAGTTTTGCGATCATGATCACAGACTAAGTCATGCAAGTATGGATGGAGAACATGTCATTACTCCTCTCTCAACCTTTGTCCTCCGCCTCTGCCTTGGAATCCAAATTGGAATAAATTTACTCAGCTAGATTCGAAACTCATTCCGGATGTCATTAGTAGTAAGTGAGCAAGTTGAAAAATAACGGAAATCGATCACACTCCTTGCCCTCGTATCTGTATGTCTGGATCCTTCCAGCCTTTTGTGATTTTAATCTTGGATTTACTGTATTAAATGACAATTTTTGGATTCAACTTCCTTCCCCGATTCCTTCCAACTCTGGTTAACCCCATTATAAATAACAACTGAAAAATGACTCCTCTTCATCTTATACATTTCCTTCAGTGACTGGATTTTTTCCTTCCATCAAGGCAAGGAAATCTTTCATACATACATGACCAATTTCAGGTTAGTACCGCAACATCATAAGCACAGTATGGGAACAATAACCTCAATGTATGCTTGAAAAGTGTGAGGGTTACAGCTAGTCTGTAAATTTACATTCAATTCATTTAGAGTAGATTAAACACTATACTTCGAAGAATTTGTGGCAGGAGGTGGAGGACTTACAGAGAGTGTGGATGTCGTCGAGTCACCCAGAAAATAATAAGGATGTCTGCCCGGGGAGCCAATTCAAAATCCCGTCAACACATTTCTGTAATCCATTAGAGATTTTCATGCACACACATCCGCAGATTTAAAATGCTTTACTCCTAGTAGTTGGAAAAACCAACAGACATTAATTGCAGTGGAGAATTTACACATAAAACTATATTGCTAATAAAATTTATTGCAAAATTGAAATGTTAAGAAATCCCTTTAATCTTTTCACATGGTGGCAGGTCCTATAGGATTTCATGGTTAAAACATAACGCGTCACAAGACTCAGGTTGTCGCAATCATCATAAATTGTCCCGACTGTCAAAAGTACTTGAAATCTATTCAACGTCATTTGATGAGAAAAAGACTTGCCTGGGAATAAAGGCAAGGTGACGAATATAAAAAAGGGAAGAGGGACTTGAGGGTCTTTTTTTATAGATTCAATTAAATATGGGGTAGATGGCGCGGATGACCCCTTTCGTTAATATACCATTAATCCAGAAGAGCTGCAACGCAGCTCAGAATGAAGAGAATGAATGGACACGTGTTTTGCTTTTAGAGTGAGGGGACACATCAGACACAGGTAAAATAATGGAATGAATGGTAGAAGTGAACAGGAAGGAGGAAATGTGAGTAAGAAGGAGGTTGGTTTGGTGTTCCCTTTGGACTCTTTGGTCATATGCAATCCAAGGCATAACACTGTACTCAAACTAAAAACTAGTACTTGCATGGGTAGACGGTAGAGTTGCAATCCGTTTCAACCAATGTAATGTATGTACTTCACATGACACAACATCACCACATCAGACATTGCAACTTACAACAAGAGTGCAATGTGCAAAGGAGCAGGAGGGCAAAAACATAATTGTTTTGCTAAATCACAAAGCCAAAGGGATATTTCACGTTTTTCTTGCCGTCCTAATAGATAGGGAAGGAATCAAACTGGGCATCAGTGAAAGGAAAAGTAAGTGTACAAAGGGGGAAGCATATGCGGGTGAAGGTTCCAATGCTCAACAGGGAATGGGATGTATTGGAATCTTTAATTATATAATCTTAATTAATGCAAGGACCAATGAATGAATGAATGTGCATGCGAAGAGGGGAAGTGTACTGGACTACTTTATACGCAAATTAGGCTCAGACGCAGAGGCAAAATTTACAAAAACTTGTTCCTTATAAAAATAAAATAAAGTCAGCCATATATATCAAGCCGATCTCACGGATGAAAAATATAAAAAATGCAAGGGATCATATCAGTCAGGCACAAAGTACAAGGTCGAGAACTCGTCTCCAGAATCCAATTCCTTGTCTCGTTCCCACGAGCCGAATGGACATTCCTAAATTTAAAAAAATGCAATGTGGAATCTAATTCCAAGCGAAATGGAGATTAGATAATTTATAGCACAAGGTTAGGTAATTAGTTCTACGCATCCAACACTTTAAGGTAACCCATGGCATCACCCATCCATATTGTGAGTTCACATAATAAAAGAATGTGAATTTTGAAGTCCAGTCCACATCCTCATCAATGCTAAAAATTCCTACTATTAATGACCTAATAAAATCTTTGCCCACTCAATATAACACTACTTGAGAACCACACATTTAAATAAATTAACCCTAACCCAGTCCATCAAATTCAACAACACTTGCTGCATGAATGCTTATCCCTGCAAATGCATCACCACTAATTTCCACGGAATCCAGCTGCTAAAATTTCAGGAGTTAATCAAACAGAAAAATTCGAGATGGATAACCAAGCGCATATTCTGTGTAATTTCCCCTCACCGTGTATGACACATTTTCCAAAGATTTAAAAATGTGACCTTCAATCATCTCGTCAAAGTTTTGCCAGTCCAGCACATGACCTACCTCCTCCAGAGCGCGTGCAACAAAATCTGACGCTGTATGGTTAATGGTTGGAGTAGAGGGGGTCTGTGGCTGACTGCTTGTGCAAATTATGTGTATTTCACGTCGTCGATTCGCTGTCCTATCACCTTGCCGGAAAATTTTGTGCATAATTGGTTACGATATGGATATGGATCCCAACACCAGCATTTGCTGCTCGCAAAATCCTTTTTCCCATGTTTACATGCATGCTCACTCGAATCAGACACCACAGTTTTTGCATTCGTCCAGAGCCTCCCAAACTTCAAATGTATATTTGATACTTGTGTCGTCTGTATCTAACCCATGCATGCATGTGTGATGCGGCCAACGTCAGTCAAAGCTCATTGAGATTTGCAAAGATAACTACGCAATGCAATTTCCTATTATTGTTTTAAGGACGACGCGAATGCGTCGTTTGTTCCTATGCTAGGGAATGACGCAAGGCAAGTAAATAATATTTCAAACCCTAACCAAATGGAAAATTCGAGACAAAGGCTGGCTAAAGGCTTGAAACATTTGAGTTTTAATATTCACATTAACTCTGCTCAAAAAAATTCCCAATTCCCTGCAACGCAACTCCTTATCCAATAATGTCGGGAAACCATAAATTTAAATCTCGTTTTTTCCTTCCTCACTATTTGCCCATTAGAACCCTATATGGAAGGAATGTTCATCTCAAGACCTCACCCAGGAAAAAACAACTTGACAAGTAAAACTTACACACGAAATCACGCGGAGGGGTTCCTATTTGAAATTTTCACATTAGTGTCAATCATTGTCATTGTCACCAATGAAATTCCTGTCCCGCAAATCTACAAATCCCACGCAACAGTTTTATGCCTTTGAGACTTAAAAATTTGAAAATGCCTACAAATTTAAATTACTTGGCGGCATTATTTCCTATTCCTTCCCAGTCAATATTTCCTATTATCATCCCACATATTTTAACAACTATTGTTAATCAAATGTGAAATACACTCACGGATCCATCCCCATGTTGCTGTTGATGTTTATTTGCTTTGTCAGACTTCTTGGAAGATTTCTTTGCTTTATTCTCCAAATATCTTTGGCGGAGGAGTTGCGTGTCTTGTTTCTGTTGTTCAATGTGTCCATTGTTGGAGTGTTCAAAACGTGGTGCACAGTCCTCATGATGAGCTCGATACTTTTCCACCCGACGACGAAGACGGTCCACGACCGTAGTTTTCGGTCTTAAAATATCACTCATGACCGGAGGAACGGCGGAGGGAATGATTTGTTGTTTACTATTGACACGACGGGGTTAGGGTCCGTCCGTTGATAGAAATTTACCTCCAAGTCCATAATAAAATAATATTCACTTCCACCATAGTAGTTTCCTGGTTGAATGTTGGAAGGGGTGATGCTGTGTGTGGTTTGTTTTTGTTTTTGACGGAAGGCAGGAGAGGGGATACTAAAGCGGTTTGGGTAGGAGGCCAGGTGGCTGCGATGTACACGGATCCAGGGCTCGTGAACGACTGAAATCCTCAACCCAACATCCATGCATCAAACACAAATGGAGCTCACACACCACTCTCCCTCTCTACATCCATTCCTAGCCCACAGATGGGCCCTTTCATTATTATCAAAGGATATCTAAATTTCCATACAAATCCACCTTTACTATTACTCTTTGACACTACTGAGGCCTTGGCTTTAATTATTTAATGAATAATTTCCATTTCCTCGCATTTTGTAACCTTTGAATTAAAAAAAATTAAAAATCCTATTTTTTAAATACAATATCTAATCAAAATGTAAATATTACAAAACGCATTTTCTAAAATCTATACATTTTTCTAGCAAAAATGATGATGCAATGTAGGTTTTTTGCTTGTTCTAATAAAAAGGATCATAGAAGGGTAGAAGTCCTTACATCTTTGGACTTTCGATGTAAAGGAGAATGAGAAAGGAACATTTTGCGTATTTTAAAATAGAAAGATCGAGAGAAGGTGGAATAATTTCGTTTTCCCCCCTTTTTGGTAGGGAAAAGAACGGGGAATTTGCCCGTCGCTGGGTTGAAGAGAGTGAGCGGCTTCGGGCGTCTCCAACACCCATTGAAGGAAAGGCGCAAAAATTGAGTTTGAACTCGTGGCCGGAGCTCGGCTCGAATTCTGTAGTCACATTCCTCGGTAATTTCCTTCTTAGCTCCCACAACTTAACAACAACAATGGCGACTCTGAAACTGAACAATTTAAGGGCCTCTGGAATGGCTGTGAGGGTTTTGAGTGCGGAGTATCGTCGTAGTCGCCCCTGGATCATTCAACAGAAATTTGGAACTAAGGTTATAGTTGGATGTGAACAAGGGCGGAATTTGATGAGTACCTATACACAACAACGTTATATGAGGACTTCCCCCACTTCTACCTCAGAGGTCAATCAAGCTGAGGCCACATCCAAAGCTGAGGATCCAGCCTACCACTCCATTATCAAAGATGTTGAAACTCCTAAAGGTAATTAATTAACTAAGTTTTGTTAGACCAGGATTTGGTAATAGGATTAAGCAGTAAAGTTAAATTAGTCCGCAATCCCATGAGTTAAGATGTGCTAAAATAACAAAACAAATTCCAATTATGATTTGCCCTTACCTGTAGTCAAAAGCTCATGCTTGTTTTGTTCCATTCTCTGTTCCACTCCTTCACTGTGAAAATTGTAATATATTTTTCCAATGATTTAAATTTGCTTTTATAGCAGTTAAGAACTAATAGCAATTAATCTATACTTATGGCTGAATAATTATTACACGAATAACTTTATTGCCATTGATTGGATCGTATGTATGTTCAATTCTCACAAATAAGAATTTTTCAAGTTCGTAATCAAATCTTTCAGAAGTTTACATGACGTACAGCTGAACTAGAATTTTATGCAGCGGCCAGCAGATAAATTTTCGAAATTTCTAATGGTAATGGCCGTTACGCTAACTAGAGCTTCTCACGGGTTCGGGTTCTGCAATCGGGTTCCGGGTTCGGATCGGGTTCGAATCGGATTGGGATTTTTGCGATTCGACATTAACGGATCGGGTTCGGATCGCCTCTCAGAAACCCGACGCTTAACGGATCGGGTTCGGATGATATATTTTTACTCCGAGACAAACCGGTTCGGATCGGGTTTACGTTCGGATTATGAGGAACCCGAACCCGTACCCGAAGGGAGAACCCGTTAGTGAACCTGTTAATTTACGCATGCGCAATTCTCACCTTTCATATGTGATTATGACAAAAAGTTATGAGGAAACATGATGCATTTTGCAAATTTGCCCCCGAATCAATCAATCGAATTAACTATTTCAGGCTCATAGGGATATGTATCCGAAACCTATCAAAATGGCGAGAGATTTTCTTTCGGTTTCTGGAACTGTGGAAAGTCTCCTTTCTTCAGGTACGGATTTAGTGACTCCGAAACCTAGAAGCATGAACGCTGAAACAATTCGGAAAACAATAGAAGATGGCTACGACTATTGCAATCAGAAGCAAAATGTTCGGCGATTGCGATTAACCACACTACAAAAATTTAGACTCAATATAATATATATACGCTTTGCGTTATTACTTTATCTATTTACTTATAGAGATTTGTTAAGAGGGCAAAGAGTTAAAATGCGTTTTAAGTGTTCACCGGTTTTTAAATTAATTTTACCATAAATTTTTTATCGGGTTCCATTATCGGGTTCGGATCGGATCGGGTTCGGATAGGGGTGGTAACAACCGGGTTCGGGTTCGGATCAGCTTTTCCTGATCCGATAGATATCGAATCGGGTTCAGATCACTGATTTAGAAACCCACTATAACCGGTTCGGGTTCAGGTTCGGATGGGCAGTTTGGGGTTCAGGTTCGGGTTCGGTCCAATCCGATCCGTGAGAAGCTCTAACGCTAACTTATGAATTGTCAAAATTTCTGATGGCGGGCAATATAGGACGTTCTTTTTTCAAAAGCGCATCAAATCAATTTCTATACAAATGGTAGTTGAATAGCTGAATCTCCTCTTATACGACTTTTTGATAGTCATTCATTTGAGTGTAAGAATGGTGGATTAGTACCATACCCTATCCTCCACTTCTGGATACTTATTGATGCACTTCATTAGTTCACCACCTCAATGCAATGCATTCGGTGTGCAGTTAAACATATCTTATGTAAAATATCTTGCAAAATATCTGTGGCTATCAGGCTTAAAATAGTTCATTTGCTTACCGTATGGCATGTGCACCTTAAAAGGTTTGAAAACGTTGGGAATTTTATTAAAAAATTAATACCCTCAACATTGTGTAAACATGAGATGTGGTTGCTACTCTTAAATTTTTGGAGGTTGCAAACATTCTATAATACTCAGGTTGTGGTGGCCTGGTGTTAGTGTCCCCTAGTGTGTACTCCGGCCCAACTTTTGCTTTTATTAGTTTTGCTTGAACCTTCCGACCACATCTGCTAGGTAATTTTGGTTTTGCGGTGTAGTTTGAGATAATCTAGTTCAAAATTCCTCATCAATATAATATTTAGACGCCTGCTCCGGAAAAGTAACTTTTGGTGCCTGATTTTACCTTTAAAGCGAGAAATACACAGTGTCTTCTAAACCAGGCGAAAGTCACCTCTGGCAGGCAGGCGGTCGGTATATGGCAACTGCATTGATTGGCATGACAGAAGTTATTGTGAAATGTGAATATTTCTTCATAGAAAATGTTTAATATTTAGCTGAGCTCGATTACTTATGTTGTTATGCTTCAGGTTAACTAAACTAGAATACAAAAATTGTGTCTTTTTCCGTCAACGCCCATTGTTCTCACCCCGATCGATTTATTCGCAAAAAATTCCCAATCTCATCGTCTCAAATTGTAATGCTCATTGCTTGGCGTTGGCGCTGGAAGTCTACTCAGAGAGACACCCTCAAACAGGAAAGGGAAGGCATGCCACAGGCACTCCTCGAGTAGTCCCGTCTCCAAAAAGAATTACCAACTCGTTTCTCTTCTTTCCACATTACTCCTTCCTTCCTCTTTTCTCTCTCTTTCTCTCTTCCCCCTCAATTCCTCTCACCGTTTATCCTCCTCCGACATGAAGAGGGGGAACTTGTGGAAAAAATTAATAGCAGTCATCTTAGTCCTGTATTAGTTGAATTTATTCTTTTTTTTAACCATACCCATCTCATCCGCCATGCCACCATAATCCACTCCCGGAACCCAATCCATTTAAGATAACCGAGGCTAATTTAAGTTCAAAAACTTTTCCTGATTTTATTTAAATTTATTTACAATTTATTCTTGGTTTTAGGATTGTCAAACATGTTGGGTGTGGAACAGTTGATATTCGTTTTACGATAGGATGTGATTTAGATGTTGAAAATAGAAGTGAGTCTACTGGTTGTTTCAAGTCCTAGGGCTGGAGAAGGGAATATGGAAAGTAGGACAGGCGAGTTGAATAAAAAAGGAGTCCATGGAAAAGGGTAGGGAGATATTGAGGAGAAAGTTTGGTCTGGTGTGGATGGAGGACTTTGTAGGAAGGAAGACTGAGGAGGAGGATGCATGGGTATATGGGTAAGTATTCTTCAGCTCAAACCCTGGATATTCCTTTGCTCTCCTCATCTCTTCTTCTCTGGTCTCATCATGTACGGCGGAACAAAAGGACAATATGCTGACGAAGGTGAACAGAGACAATAGTCGATCCCACCGAACCCAAAACCTTGGCTTTCTCCCTGCTCACTTTGACTTTCTCTTCAATACGAGATCCGCCCTTGCTTCTGATCCGCCAACTATCTTGTCCCGCGTCTTCTTCCCCTCATTCCATTGTTCTCAAAATCCTTTCTTTCCCTTCTCCTCCTCACCAAATTGCCTTTAATTCACCAATCATGAATTCTACGCATTTATTGTTTGACAAATATCCGTGTTTTGCTACTACACTGCTGCATGTGCACCAATGATTGACGACTAATAACTAATTCTGGATTAAACTTATTCTCTTTAATTTGAATTGCACTTTAAAATTTCTCAAGAAATCAAAACATTTTTTTGGAAATTACGTCACGAAAATACGTTTTGTTTGTACCTAAATATTGAAACATTAAGAACTGTCGATCAGAAATGATTGGGCAGACTTAACTTGTAAAAAGAATAATGAGCCAGTACTTACAGGAAAGCCTTGTTCACAGGAATGTTTCATGTTTCATAATGGATGGAATCATACTTTGGATTTGGCATGCAGCACATGCCCACATAATCATTAGCTCATGATGAAAGACACGTCCCAGTGATGACAAAGGTTGTCGCACTCGGAATGTGATTAATATTAGTACTAAAGTGAATAATTACCCCAGAATTTGCACATGGATCTTATCTTGCTGCATCATCAAGACCTGCTATTTGATGAGCAGGTAAGGCATACGACAGGGAGGGCGTAACTAACTACCTATGAAATTGGAGTGGACGAAAATGTTTTCCTTCGTTGACTCAAAACTTTTCTCCGGTTCATTCCCACATCTTCTTTGCATACATTCATGAGTTCCTCCCTTGCGACGTGATCAACTTCCAGGGAGTAAAAGTGAGTTGCACTAATGTCTGTCCGATTCATTTTTTGCACTTATCATTGACTCTGTCATTTTCTAGCAACACTTCTAAAGTATCCTACTGCATCATATTCTACTAAAATGAGGGATGACAAAGAATCGTGAAGATTTTCAATCTAAATACGCATCAAAGCACAGTTAAAATGGAAAAAGCTGAAATTTCCCCCCATATTAACTTAAGATATGACACCACACATGGTTGGCCTTGTTTAGAAATAATAATTCATACTTTAATCTGGTTGAGAAGACGTAGAAAGGAGAATCAGATATACAAGAAGGTGAAATTGTTTCCTTTGTGCAGAGTTTTTGAAGAAGTCTTACAAGTGAAAGGCTGAGTTTCCCCTTTCCAGTCATTACAAAATTCCTTAGTTGAGAATTCTTTGCAAATGTTCCATTTCTTCAAAGCTTTCATCGAAAAATAGTTTTGGTTTCTTCAGTTGAAGAGTTTGGATCACATGAAACAGTTTAGAAGTGTCCCCCCTCATTTGTGGCTTCCAAAGAGTTTGATACTTTTTAATTACTTGGAAGGAGACAAGCGGTGGGGATTTGGGGTTGCTTTGCTGCCGGAGTCCAGCAATTGTTTAAAACATGAAATGGAGACAAAGGAAGCTAGCCGGATGGTTTGGCGTGTGTTGTTTGGGTGGGGATGAGGGGATATCTGTGAAGGAGGGGCGGTTATTAGTGTAAGTGGGAGGGAGATGGATAGGTGGGTTGGGAGTTAAGTAGAGGTGTGGTTGAAAATCAATATTTGGTCCTTTTGGATTGCATTAGATGTTCTTGTTAGCAGTTAGTGGGGGAGGGTGGGGGGGGGGGGGACTGGAGATGGAAAGTGTGGAGGGAGACAGGTACTTATTTCGGTTGAGGTAGATGAGTGCGTGAACTCCTTACTTGAACTTTTCGGCGGAAACTAAACTGCAGCCCCCACACTTCCCCCCCTTCCAGTTCCGCAACGCTGACTTTTTGTTCATTCCATCACCTCTCGGAGTATCCCGCCCAGTGAAACCAAACCATCGTACCCAGTATCCCGTCTCTTCTCTAACCTCATTATGGCATTTGATGTCCTCATCTTCTCCCACTTTATACTTTTTAATGTTCCTCCTAGGGAATCTTCAAGACTCAATCTTCAAAACATTCAGTCTCAAACTCATATCCTTCCTTAAATTTGACAATCTCCACCGCCCATCTCCTCCATCCTTTGTCGTCTCTCACCCTTGTTTCTTATCTTGTAACATGATTATTATTCTAATCACTGTTTTCCCTCAACTCAACTTCCGACGACGACATCTTCAGTAATTAGTGAATGATTATTTTTAGTCAAGGCATTTCATTTCTGTGTGAATTCAGGCTACACTTACTCTCCGTCCTAATGTTTTAGAGAAATATTTAGTTTGTGTTGGGTTGCCTGGAATATTTTGCATGCTAGAGTTCTTGGTTTGGATATCCGTTTGAAAACAGTAGTTTTGACCAAGGTTCAAGACAGACGGTTCGTGGGTCGATGTTTATATCTTTAATTGGCGGATCATGATAGGAAACTTAATTAGTTGATAATTGGAAGAGCACTCAAGGAGGTCATACTGAAGCTAGAAGTGAACTCCTGTACAAAAGGATGAGTTGGTTTAGGCGGAATGCGTAGCCATATTAATTGCGCTAGGAAATGTACGGAATTGAATTGCGTGATTAAATTTCATGCTTGACTTTGGATTCAATTTAGTGAGATTGCTGGGCTTGTCCTCGATTCTTTCTTCGTTGTGACTCACACTGTGACACCCCTCATTTTCAGAGGGTCAATATTTAAAATTTATTGATCAAAGATAAAATGAGACTTCCTCAGCTCTTGATTGGCTTGGCTTCCGAAATTCTACTGCTTTTGTTAGTTTGGCTCAGGTTGAAAAGTTGGACGTATTTTGCGTTTTGACACAAAGTCGACATTTGATACAATGCAATTTTTTGTTCTCTTCAACTTGCACACGCTAAAATAGAACTAGGCAAAATAAATCGTTCTCTCAAAGTTTGACTAATAATAAAATATGATATTAGTAGATGTAGAAATAAAATGGAAACTTGGAAATGTAGGGTGACAATTTAATTATTTGTCACCCTATTGTTTTCTTATCCTGTTTCTCTCCTACCTTGATCCGGTGAAAGCCAATAAGCAGTTCCAGGCTAGCGTTGAGTCAGACTGTTTTCTCTGCTTACTTTTGTTGTTATTGTAGCTTTTCTGATGGAACTGAACATGGACAGACATTTCCACCCTGTAGATCAGATGTGTTGCTACACAATACACAATTCTCGCCATCACCTCAGTTGATTGACTGATTGTTGATAGTATCTTTATTTCCTTTCTAGTGTTAGAGTTTCAAATAGATCCTGTTTCTCTCCTACCTTGATCCGGTGAAAGCCAATAAGCAGTTCCAGGCTAGCGTTGAGTCAGACTGTTTTCTCTGCTCACTTTTGTTGTTATTGTAGCTTTTCTGATGGAACTGAACATGGACAGACATTTCCACCCTGTAGATCAGATGTGTTGGTACACAATACACAATTCTCGCCATCACCTCAGTTGATTGACTGATTGTTGATAGTATCTTTATTTCCTTTCTAGTGTTAGAGTTTCAAATAGAATTGGCGCATTTCAAGTACTGCGTAGACGAAAATAAAAATGTGGCAAAATTTAGGGTCAGCCATAGGTTTATCTACGGTTATGACAAGGATGTATTGGTTTTGCTGAATTTCAACAATTAAAATCATCTACTCGCGCATATGAGTGGGCGCTATTTATTTCATGTTGATTGGTGTGGGCGTACAGCGCATTATGAATAGAGTTCTCACCTGCGACGAACTATTATTCTTCCACGATAAATGTAATTATTTGTCGCGCATTCCATCTCAGTGTCATGTTTGGGATGGCTGGCGTAGGGTGTTTGGTTGGTTGGTTTTGTTTCACTGATTTTCAAGCCGCTTTGACTATACCGTTAGAACCGTGAAATCTGGAAATTGAATTTTATTTTATGATTTTGTACCCATATAAATCCCACTCATCTGGCTGCAATTTATGTTGCCTGTATACACTTGCTTAAGCAGTGCTGCAGTCCCCACCAGCTCGTTTTTCAGAGAAACTGGTTACCTGTGGACTGCGAACAAAGGAAACAATGTTGCGTGCGTGTGGTAGACCTTTAAGGTTTCAGGTGTAAGAAATTTTTTTCTTTAATTTTTGTATTACATTAATCTAAAACGTACCCTTATCCTGCCAGGGATGTTTTATATATATATATACATTTAGCTGTTAGATTACGAGATGAGTGATGGCGAAAAGGAAACTTGTCCTAAAAGCTTTGAAACATTTTAATTCAAGTGTCAAGATTTAAACCCTTGCAACTTGAATCTGTAATTTCCTCCATTGTTTTCATGTGCCCGTGCCGGCTACATCGTGACTGGTTTTGTCTAGGAGTGACCAATTTAGTGTCACTCTCGGGTTCAAATTTATTTAAATTTGTGCGGAAGCAGGTTTTGCACCACACTTTAAACAAAGGCAATAAGTGAGCGTAATTCCGATAATGCTTAGTAGCTTAACCAATTCACCATCAGATATTTTGTGGTATGAAATTTCACATTTTTGCATTTCTAAATACCAACTTCTCAAAAGTTATGGGGCAATGCCATTGTGAATGACCATTTCAGGTCGATTGCGGACTCTTGCTGCTTTGTTGGCCAGCAATTGCATAATACATTAACCTGAGAAAGTACTGCGGCTACGCTTTTAGCGATTCAGGCTGTGTGGATTTAGCTTTTGGACTTTTGGGCCAAAATATTATACCAATTGCTGTTTCAATTGAATATTGATTTGCTTATTTTATTTTTATATTGGATAATTATATTTTTTCTCACGTTCAAGCTGTTTTACGTAGTGCATTAGAATTTCAAATTTTATAAGCATAGAAACTCAACTAACAAAAGTGAGCGTAGTTTGAGGAAGTATTTGTAAAGAGTTCCGACTTATGGAGAAGTTATTTGAACCTTGTGTGTACACTTTGACTAGATTTGATTTGTGTTTTATTCTTACAAAAAATCAATTCAATAAGTAGATCTAAATATTGCCATTTATAGTATAATTACTCTCAAATTTAAACTCAGGGATCTGTAATTATTGTTTTCAAATCTAAGGTTCTATAAATGTAAGTAAGAGATGCATTCTTCTTCCAGGGGTGACTGACAAGCTGGAATTTCATGCGGATACTCGGAAGCTCCTGGAGATCGTGGCAAAATCCCTTTACTCAGAAACAGAGGTAAGTTCAAGTGCTATTGTACTTCAATTCAAGTAAGTAAATAAGTAGCAGGAAATAGGTTGATTGTATTAGAATAGAGAAAACAGAGACAAGTGTCCTCGTACTTTTAGAGTACTCTTCTGAGTAGAGAGAAGAGCAGATTAATACATGAAGAAGGAATTTTCTCTTCCTTATTTCCGTAAGTCCTATTGATTTAAAGTGTCCATTAATCAATGCATACGTACAGGGGCCTTCCTTTCCTTTACTGTTCCAGGTATAGCAATTTTGAGTAATCTTCATATATTTGTTTTCAGATTTTTATTCGAGAGCTGATATCTAACGCTAGCGATGCTCTTGAGAAATTCCGTTACTTATCAATGGCTGGAGAAAACCTGGAGCAAACGGATCGACCATTAGAAATTCACATTAGGACTGATAAAATGGGAAGGACTTTCACCATACAGGTACGTAACAGCATCACTTCTTCATATTTTCATTGTTTAGAATTTTCTGAATAAATTTTAGGACACTGGTGTTGGCATGACAAAGGATGAAATGATTGCTAACCTGGGAACTATTGCTCGATCCGGATCGAAGGTAAGCGCTTTTGTTAGGTATTGAATCCCTTTGATATTTACATCGAAAAAGATTTAGACGTCCATATGTCAGGCACGTGACACCTGACAAAGGATTACCGTTCAAAGATTGAATGATTGGAAATCATAGTTCAAGGTAGGAAGAGGGTAGGTCATGTGAAGTTTATGAGCATTGTGGATGTGGATGAATAAGTTAGTAAGGAATTTGATTGGTGAAAAGTGTGTGTTCTGGTTTCGAGAAAGAGAATGATGAGAGGGAGCTGAATTGATTAGAATGAGGACTGGGAGTGAGAATGAGTGATTTTCATGAGAAGCCGTTCAGATCCAAGAGTAGGAGGGGATCCAAGGCAAAGCACTCTGCAAAGAGTTGAGTTTATTGAAGCTTTCACTGCTCTGATCTGGTTTGTCGGCTCCACTCTTGTGGGAATCCCAATGCCAGCTTCCTTTCTCACTGTCCCGTCCCGCTCATTCCTTTTCAAAGGCGGGACGACACCCCTCCCACGGCGCAAGCCAGTCACAAAATCCCCATATTTTCTGATCTGGGCCTTGAAGGAACCTCCATGTTCATCCTTCCAGTCTCACAACCCACCTCGTCTTCCCCACGCTTCCACATAGCATAAACCCATTTACGTATGCACTACTCAATTTTGGATATGCTAACTACTTTTTGTATTAACAAATTCTGTAGTAGAAGGAAAGGAGTCGTCGTCGTGATTAGATTCATTTGTTTAGATTTAAATATTAGTCATCTTGTTATATTTCTTAAAGGTAGGTGGCGTTCCACATCTGCTGCTCTGGAGTAGCAAGCTATTTTTAAATTAGCAATTCGGATCAGATTTGATTAATGCCCAATTAAATTGTAAGCCTAATGCGGTGTCGTATACAGATTTGAAGCTCTAATTATTAGGTCTGGATGAAATTACTCATGGGGGTCGTAACACTGAGGCGGAAAATTATATTTTTGTTAACAATTTGATTTATGTTTGGGAAACATATTTTCCACCTCTCTAATACATAAGATGGTATTGTAGATGGTTTGCAATTGAATTTGAATATCGAGCGATGTACATTTTGGAAACACAAGCAAGAATTCTAGCCACTGTAGAAAATAACAGATAAGATAATTCTATAACTTACGCAAATAGAAACGCATTTGTATTTTTATTTAAAGATTTTATGTACCTCAACTTAGAAAGTATGCCCACAGAGTACATTCTACACCAGCACTAGATTCTAGTTTTTTGGTTGGATTTTGAGGTAATTACATTCAGGGATGCTCAAATTTCAACATTATAATGAACATATACTGTACTGAATGCTTTAGTGGTTTGGTTGTTCCAAAACAAAGACAAAATTCCATATAGCGCCTGCGTCATCCATGAGCTCCTAAAGGGATGTGTGTATTCTGATTTGGAGGATTCTGTAAATTGTGCTTTACTCGTTGAAAAGGGCACACTAGTTGGGACGGAGCGGAATGGTGAGTTTTTAGGAATAATGTTTGCGCCATCACTAACGTTAGAGAAAGAGGAGGCCAAGTGCGACGCTAACAAAGTAAATTCATTTGGCGGCAGTTATATTTTAATAAATTATTATGTCAATTCCTCTCACACAATTGGATTCTTGGATTGTCGAAACCAGAGGAGCTGGACGGGATGTTTACTTTTGATACTTTGGAAGGAGAAACTCTGGGCAGTGAGCCGAAGGTTTCTCATAAAACATAATTACTTGCGTAGGAGAGAAATGTATGTTTTGAGTTGGAATATGTTGGAGACAACGTGGGGGTATTTGTGCTAGCCACCGACATGACCGACCGGGAAATAGCTTAACAGCAAGCAAGTAGTATAGCATGACACGGCGGCATCATCAAGTCTTGGGATCGATCGTGTCGGGGAAAAGTGAGCATAGAGCGTGTGATACCGTCCCGGGTTTCTCATTTCTAGCCAAACTCATTTTGTACTGCCTACTCCTCGCTTCCTTTTTTTTGAGTTGATTTTTCTTTCCTCCTTCGGTTTTCGGTGTCGCCGAACTCGGGGAATAAGCAGGAGGAAGGGCGACAGAGGCAGAAAGTTGAGCAATAATGGAATTGGCGGCAGAGAAAAGGCGGATGAGATGGACGGTTCTTGGAACCGCGCTGCCTCAAGGCTTTCCCTCCACACTCGACCACTCAATCCTTCCCGCATTTGTAATCTTAGATCAAGAAAATTAAGTTTAAACTTGCTTCCAAAATATATATCTATCTACTCACGCAAAGTGAAACCATTCCCTCATTCCAACCTTATGCATCCACTCACTTTGTTCTTTAATTTGATGTATTTTCCTTGTTGGGATTTTTTAATGAAGAAGAAGCATGGCGCATTTTAACTTTTTACCAGAACTGGGAATACATCATATTTAAGCAAACAACAAATGTGTAATCGTATTACTCAATTTTAATGGGCACTTAATTATTTTGCTCTATTTACGTAAGAGTAGGGATGTGGTCACAAGAGTAAAAAATATATTTTTGATCATATGTTGGAATGTATTATTCTAGGCATTTCTGGAAAGTTTGGAGGGAAAGGAAGGAGCCAACAGCATCATTGGACAATTTGGTGTTGGATTTTACTCTTGCTTCATGGTATCTAGCCACGTCGATGTGTACTCACGTTCTGGGCGCCCAGGCTCTACCGGATTCAAGTGGTCATCTGATGGGTAAAATTTGTTACATTTCCTTGTCTATTTCTTTTTCGAGTCCAAGCGATGGATATCAGTTATGATACACGCGGGTTAGGACTTGTATCATGTGAGAACTTTTGGTGTGCTTTCTCTCACCCTCATCGCCTTTCACTGCCACACCACTCACCCACTTACAGCCCAATGCGTGCTTTCCTCACCGCTAGGTCCGATTACCGAGTTTGATCTGATAGCTCTCATTAACCTTTTCCATTAGTTGGAGTTCACAAATAATAAATCTCTTATTAATGCTGTTGAAAACTATTACTATACTCTACTTCATCATTATCACTTGGTACAAAGACTAAGTAATTGGATTAGCTTAGTTTTTGGTAGCATTATTCATTTGTCAATACAAGGACAACTAAATATCCAAGGCAGTCGTAACCCGTAAAGCCAACCCCTTTTTTGATGACGAGTCCTCTCACTTCTGCGCAACTCCAAATATCTTGTGTGTGCCATTAAAATGTTTTTGTGTATTTACAAGTTTGTAATTATGATAACTTTCTAATACCCGATATTTCTATAAGTTCATCCGACAATTTTTACTAATCTTGATTTTTACTATCCTGCTGATGCCAAATTTTTACATTTTGCTCGGAATCGAATTAAATGACAGACAATACAACACGAGGCCGGGCTGCGAAGGCCCCGCTGCGCTGGGTACTAGTAGCTTTGTTATTCATTAATCGCCCACACCTTCACTTCTGACAAGATTTATCGGGAACTAGAAGAGAGGAGGGAAGTCATCAATGCATTTAATTTTGTCTGGAGGCCATCCTGAGATAGGGATGATAGGAGATTGCTCGGAAAAGGACTTCGTGTCCGAATAATGTAATTGGGAGGTTGGGCGGGGGGAAAAGTTATCGTATGGTTGGTACTCCTAGGAAGAGTCTTTCTCTACTTCCTCAAATGACAGGAATGGATGACATACATTGAGCCGGGCAATGTAACGGGTTGCGGTCGCTCGACCATGATAAACTTCTACTTTTTTGCTGATTCTGTATTTTGCCCTGTAGCTTACAACATTATGGTCTGTTCTTAGCTATCAACCATGTAGTACCTGACGCTAGTCCGGAACCTGGCATCCTGACTTTCTTTTGTAAAATCCAAACTTGCAACTTGTGGGAGGGTTAGGTTCCCGCGATTAATTATCATTGTCACTGTTATCTCGCACCCCAAATTGCGGTTTGCATCCTGATCCTCCTAACACATCCACTTTCTAAGTGAATTTATCTTGTGGGCGGAGGAATAAATCTTCCCTTTCTCGCTTACAGGGCTGATAGAACTGAGCCTCGTATTGCATTGAACTGGTTTGAGACTATGTCAGTGACAATTCTCCCGTGCTGAAATACTAAAACGGATGCTTAATTTACACCATGTAGATACCAAATATTTCAGTTCTCTAAATTGCATTTTCTTGCTTAATTTAGTGTACTTGCATTTAAACTTGTGCTGTTCTACATACGAAGTATACGAACATAATCAGACATTATATTTCTGAAAAATAAATTAGAGCATATTTTATCTGCCTTGAGCAAATTTATGCTTATTTTCACAAATTCTGGTCTAATTTTGATTTGATTTTACAGAAGCGGGTCGTATGAAATTCAGGAGGCTGATGGAGTTCAGCAGGGTACTAAAATTGTTGTTAATCTGAAAACGGAATATCGTCAGTTCAGTGACGATCTAACTGTGAAAGGTATTTTATATTACAATTATTCTATAAATTGTACGTATTTTATTCAAAGTGGTTAAGTTATAACTTCAAAAATCAAAAGTATTGTACTATGTTTTACCCTTTCTATTTGATTGTTACCGTTGAGTCAGCATTCCCATCCAAATATTTACATTTGTATGTTTATTTATTCATCCCGGGTTTTGATCACTATGATCATATCATGCTCGTGTTTGACTAGGTTAAGGATGGTGGCTTCCCCGCCAAGCAGGTGGTATATCTTGTCAAGGTGAAGGTAATGTGAACTTTTCACCTCCAAACGGGACTATGACACATGCTATCCCATCTGTGCACGCGAGTGTCACAGCCTCGACCTACGTTGTAGCTTAGTTTTGTTCATTCTAAGAACGAATGGACTGATTTATATCTGACTCTGCCATTGTTCAATTTTTTTTCAGATGTTGTGAAGAAGTACAGTAATTTTGTCGGGAGTCCTATATATCTGAATGGAAAGCAGATAAACACTGTTGAGGTAATAATATATTATTGTTGTTAAACTTACGTAGATAAAAATTAAATGGTTAAAACTTGAACTGAAATTGTCTTCACTTTCGTGTTCAAAAATGAATTTAAATTGAAAATTGATTGGCATGCTGGCATGCTTTTAGGCTTTGTGGCTGAAGGACCCGAAGCAAGTCCAACCGAACATGCATCATGATTTCTACCGATATATCGCAGGGTCGTATGATCGTCCCAGATTTACACTCCATTTTAGCACTGACGTACCACTGAATGTCCGATGTCTGCTCTACATTCCTGACGGAAAACCAGGTTAATAATAACCTTAACATTTTTTACAACTACGATTTAGAAGAAAATGTTTGGCCGCAATGCAATGTTTGCAAATTGTAGCGAAGCTAATTTTATAATTTTTGGTTTTTCAAACGCAGGTTTATTTGATATGGGCGAAAGTTCACAAATTGGAGTTTCTCTGTACTCCCGACAAGTATTAATCAAACCGAAGGCCGACAATATTATCCCGTACTGGCTTCGTTTTCTGAAAGGTTGATGACCAACAAAGACCGATTCTATCCCAAGTAACAAATTTTGATAAATTTTTGTTTGATCAGGGGTTGTTGACTCAGAAGACATCCCGCTTAATTTGAGCCGTGAACTTCTGCAAGAAGGAAGTTTGATCACGTGAGTGTTTGTTGATTCCTCCAGGGTTAAATAATTTTTTAGTTGTTGCGAGTTCTTTTATATATGCAAGGTAGTCAGAATAGAGTCTGAGTACAGTTGCTTTCCAGAATGAACAGTAGCAGTAAATAAGTAAACTTAATAGTAAACTTCCCACTGAATTAATTACTAAATTATATGCTTAATTATTGCAGGAAACTGAAAACGATTGTTGTCAACCGTGTTTTGAAGTTTTTGAAAGAGAAATCAGAGAAGGATTTTGACGAATATATCAAGTTTTATAATGATTATTCCATATACCTCAAGGAGGGAATCATTTCAGAGGGAGAGCAATCCTTGAAGGTTCGAATTTCTCCTTATGCTGAAATCTGAAATCAGTTAATTCAAGACTAACGCTTGACGTTTAACTCACCGTAAGTTATATTTGAATGAACATTACAGGAGGACATTGCGAAGTTGCTTAGAGTTGAGACGTCTTCGACTCCCGTAGAGCATGCAACAAGTTTATCAGATTACGTAAAGTCCATGCGACCAGCACAAAAAGATATCTTCTATTTGGCGGCACCAAGGTTATTACTGGAAAAATCATTTCTCACCCTGATTGCTACTATGGTTTTATTTAAAGTGTCGTATCTTCCTCTTTTGCAGTCGAGAGCTAGCCGAGAGATCACCTTACATGGAAAGTTTTAAAGAGAAAGATATTGAAGTCTTATACATGTATGAAAATTACGATGAGCTTGTGTTGCAGCAGGTACTCTACTCAATCAATTATTATACACCAATGATGATGCATGAACATTTGATTTTTAACCAATATAAATGATTTATTTTCTATTGCAGCTTGCTCAGTTCCAAGGCAAGAGATTTAAATCTGTGGAAACCGAGATGAGAGATAGTTTGGAGGATCTTGATTTGAATGCTTTACGTGAGCTGGATTATTATTACACTCACAAAATTCATTCCGATCTCAACTTTGCTACTAATTTGAATTTTCAGCTCCGGGTAGCATTTCTAAAAGTGAAGCACAATCTCTGAGTTTGTGGTTGCAACAAACGCTGAAAGGTCGCGCACACACAGTGAAGTTTACGAATAAATTGGAATCACACCCCTGCGTTGTTACAGTACAAGAAATGAGCTCCGCGCGTAGATTTTTGAAGAATCCAGCTTTGAAAATGGGATCTGAGGAGCGATACAAAATTCTGCAACCGCGGTTAGAAGTGAACGTAAAGTAAGGATTTGTTTTCAGCGTCTCTAACACAATAAATAATACAATGTGATTGATCGAATTTTAATTTTGACCACTGTTTGATTGGATTTTGCAGGCATCCCATAATCAGAAGGCTGAGTGAATTGAAGGACTCCAATAAAGATTTTGCTCAGGCCCTTGCAGATTATGTAAGCTCTTTGTTTTACAAATATTGGAGCTTTTTTTACTAGTATGTATGGTAATGATGGTTGATTTCTATTTCAGTTATTTATGAACGCAATGGTCGAAGCAGGTCTTGAAGAAGGAGCTCGAGTTGCGTTAGCACAAGCAAATAAAGTTTTGCTGATGTCCTTGACTAATTAAAACCGGACAAATCTTGATAATTGGTAGTTTTTTTACAAAACAGAAAACTTCAAAGGAATAAAAACAATCTTTCATCTCCGATGCATTTCGGCCAATAATGTATGTCCTCATTTAATCACTTAGTAAATATGCTGTACTACGTCTCTAGTCCGTAATCTTCGATTAGAAACACCTTGCATTCCCCAACATGATTTTTTGCAAACCGTCATGCAAACCATAAGCAATCAGAAATTTAAGAACACACGATGAAAAGTGAGCCCACGACAAAGTTTCAAAAAAAGTAATTTTGTCCCGTCAATTTTTCGAAAATCTAAAATTGTATTTTGAGTCTTCCATTCCAACAATTCAGATATTCGGATATGGTTAAATACGGATGACTAACACAACTAGGAGCAGACGATGAACTCCGGTCTGAATAGAACTGAGTTAGCCCATAATTGCTAATTGAACTGGATGAGCTTAAATGCTTAAACGTTTATTCACTACATTTTCTAAGGCCTACTACTGATTATCTACGAGTGGTTTTTCAATGAAAATAATTAAACCTCAAAATCAACCCTGGGCGAAAATGGCTGAGCTGGAGAATATAATCCTGACAAGAGATTGCTGCATTTAATGAGACCCGTCCGTGTCTGCACTACTTATACAAACATAATTAAAATAGTTTTCTATCTGACTCTGATAAACGAGACAAATTTCTAAAAATTCGGTCGCTTTGTAAATAAGCATTGGTTCAGGCAATGTTTCTTGACAATTTGTGTATTAGGCAGATTGATATTCCAGTTTGTAAGTTTAACATTGCCAGACAATATAACGGCGACAAATTGATAATAAAACTAACAATATTTTCGCGAAGCAAAATTATTTTTAATGATGTCTAATCAAAGGAGCAGCTTGTATACATTCATCCCATACAGTAAACTAATAACCACAGATCGATCGAACACTCAAAATACCATAAAGTTTAGTCTGCTTTGTCCATTACTTTGCCTTTTTTCACGACTAGAATTTTATAATGAAAGGAAGTACAACGTACAACATGACTTAAGTTTTAAAACATCATTCACTTATTTAATAGGGTCTACGTTAATGCAACTTCAAACTTCATACATGTTCTCCAGGTGGGCTCAGCAGCTCAACTCAGGGGAAATGTGCTGATGGTTTCGGCACCACCAAACCCAATAATCACATTATTATCATAGTACAACAATATTTACTAATTTTAGTTCCTTTGCCAAATTTTAGTGGCCAGGAATGAGAGGTGATGATGTTGGAATTAATTATGTACAGTAGTTCACGTTCCCACGTTTTGAGTACTTTCCCTGCATTCAAAAGTTCAGATTTTCAATTTAAATTAACATGGAATGTAGATATTATGCCGGGTGACATCAAGACTACTGACCGACCATACAGTTTATTATCATCTAAACATTTCTCATCATGGTGATGATAAAGACACATGAAATTAAAAATTAAACACTGATAACAGCGCAGAATAGGAAAAGGTATGGACACGACACGACTGTATACTCAACAATATCATTAAGTATTTTATGGAACGCTCAATCTATACACAAAACCGCTACCTACTCTATCGGATCTGGAACAACATGACGATGATTATCCTAATTTACTTGGTGTACAAGTAGATTGCTACGATAAGTCCATAGAGACCAAGAACCTCAGCAAAAATGAGAATTAAAATCATGCCGACGAACAGACGTGGCTGTTGAGCCGTTCCTCGCACTCCAGCATCTCCGACAATCCTGCAAAATGTACAAAAACAGACCGGAATGAGGGTATTGGCTCTATATACTGGCATATTTTTTGAGTGTTTTGAATATGCTACACGTATGCCTTTGTCTTAGCGTACTTTTTTGAGATTTTTGAATACCGTCGTTGTTCATTAATAATTTTTAACTGTTTACAATACAATATACATAATTATAGTGTAATTATTGTAAATTGTAACTATTATTATTGTATAATTAAAGTTATAGCTCACAACATCTGCGAAATGATTATATTATTACCCATATTATATACTTACCCGATAGCGAATCCTGCTGCCAATCCAGATAAACCGACGGCGAGTCCAGCACCTAAATGGAGGAACCCCCTGCAAGACACAATAAAACTCTTATTAGAAATTGCTACTCATTGAATATTGAATCCTCGCATATAATTAGACATTAATGCAACGAGCCAAGGCTTATTTAGTAATATTAGCCGCGTTGGTTGTGGCAAACTGGCTCATACTACATAGTAAATTTGTCATTAGCATTGTCATTACGTGACCTAATAAGAGTATTTGATTAACTATTTCTTGTCAGCTATTTTGAAACATTTGGTCTTCTGATTACAATTGAACTAAGTGATTACAAAGTTCTAATTAAATAAATTTAAGTATTTTTCTAAACTTTCAAACACGGAAACTTACTTAAAAGCGGTATAGCCTGTTCCCGTTCCACCGCCTTTAACATTTGGCTCCGACAGTGAACCTGCAATTAGGACAGCCACAACCAATCCGTAAATGGCAATGATACCCGCCATGACAACTGGAATGATACTCTTCATGATGAGTTCAGGCCGCATGACTGACATAGCTGCGATACCTGTTCCTGACTTGGCCGTCCCATATGCGGCTCCCAGCGCTGAAAAAAAACATACAAAGAAGTTAAATTTATAAATCCAGCAATATGATTAATTTTGATTTATCAGATACTCATCCGTCCCAAGTCGCCAGTATTTATTCCCTTAAAATCATTTGTAATAAAACAAGGCCTCCACAGATGTGCAAATTGAGTGATAAATAGAATGGCATTGAAACAGAACAATCAAACGTCATTCCTAACTCGCATGCTTGCACATGTTCAAATCACGTTAGAATTTGTTACTAATTAGCTCTGTAAATTCAATTCAGTCAAAGGCGGAACTCTTGCCTATGAATTAAACGTTCATAAATCTTGATGCGTCCACATACTTTGAATATAATAGTTTCGCAGCAAACATTCCGCTGGAAAATCAGTCAGTTTTTAAAAGCATATGACTATTTCCTGTCATGACGTGACTATCAATGAAGTTAAAGGAGTTGTATAACATTTCACAAAGGGAGTGGAGGAACCTCAATCCAAATTTCCATTGTGGTGTCAACGAGCGAGTACGTGTACCTTAGTAGCATTATCACTCTTTAGTAAAAATAGAATATGATGCATAATATTTGCCGAACCCGAACAGAGAAGTTAACTTAATATGACCTGCAGGAACCATTTATCCATGCTTATTCCTTCTTCCACCCATTCTAACTTTTACTGAAATTTAGCAGCCATGTGTATATGTATTTTGCTCATTTCTGGAGTGAGATTCCATGACAGCGTCGAAGCCACGTAAAACAATAGACAATAGGCCGCGATCGTAAGCTAGGCTTAAAGCAATTGAGTAAGTTGTAGCAACCCAATTGTAATTCCGCTCATAATGTCCAGGCAATAACTCATACACATACATGTAAATCATGCTGCATGTTGTGTCTCTTGTTTAATAATTTTCCTAATATAGTGGCGGGTGTTATTTGCTCTATAATTACAGTATGCGTGAACCTGGCTATAATTGAAGGAATGATACATTATGTAATAAATCGTTGATCGTGAAAAACCAGTGTAAACAAGTGAATACAATTAGGTAGAGAACGAAACCACAAAAACCGCAACTCAGCGGGTAACTGTGGTAAGCATCGCTTGTCTAGCACATGCAATTATAATTTTATTCTATTCAATTGCAAATAACCCTCAGCATTCAATTCTCTGCTCACGCAACTAATTCGGTATTTAAACTAATTATCGTCTAGCCAGTGCTATACGAATTGCAAAAGAACAAGGCTGTAGAGCTTTCAAATATAATTCTGCAAAGGACATTAAAACCACCCACGTTCTAAAATGTCTATGCCAACACGACGAACTAATTTTTAGTTTGGACGGATGGGGAAGCTAATTTCATTCTCTCAACAATACATTTATAAGATGACACCACTGTTAGTGAAGCAGCTGTAAACTACTGTTAATTGTCAACTGGGTTTACGACAATTGTTAAACTTATTGAGGCCAAGCATAAATGAATCGCTTCAAAGAGCGTAATAAAGACTTCTGTAATGCTCGTAGCAATTAGAACATTGGGTTTTAACAACTAAAAGCATACGTTAAGATCGGAAAATCATGACGAACACTACCACATGATATTAATGAAGCATTTAATACTTCTACAGCACTGCTGTATAAAGTTAAAGGTTGCCATAAACTGAAAATACTTCAGCTTTAGACAAGAGTCAACATTAAATATGATTCGACGCAATTTGTTCAGAAGGAGCGAAAAGAACTGACAGAAGCAGGAAGTACACGGACTATGGCTATATGATTATGGCATTAAATTGATTTAATGCAATGCATTATTACTCCTAGAGTCGACGTTATCCAATCCCATGTTATCTTATCGCTTGTGTGTACTCACAGTTTTATTTTACAGAGTTCAATGAATACAACCAATGCAATGGGCAAAAAAATCCCATATGGATTCCTACCTCACAATGGTGCGTGTAGATTTAATAAATTAGTATGAATTGATATGTGTGATAGTGATATAACCGCGCGCTTGTAAATGTGAAAATGTTGTAAAGAATCAATAGAACGGAATAAGATTTTGGTTTAACACCAAATAATGCACGGCTCAGTAATAAATTATATAAATAATATAATAATGTAATATACCATACTAACAACAGCCTATCATGAAATGAAGTGTAAAACAATCTGATCCTCACAGACCACAAAACCAACAATAAGCAGAACGTTCTAGGGAGCAATGAAACACCTTTTCGGAGCCGGAACCACACCTCAAGCATTGTATGTGGCATCCAAAATCCTCCAGTAACAGCCACGCAATGCGTCATTGTTTCTTCGTTTTGAGTGTGTTAATAGCCCACATTATCATCGTCCTCGAATGTATTTAACTGTACTAGGACTATTCTTCAGAATAAACTAGAGTCATGGCTTTCCCAAGGATTCCCCACACTTACTTCATGTGGAAGCTATAATAGCAGCCCCTTTCCTTTCATTCAGCCCTTCGCAGCAAATGCGAAGCCTGTTTTGCCTGCTGTGAATGATGAGCCCTAGTCATTACTATATGGTGTTTTGAACATTTAACTATGGTTTGACGAGGCCTCGTCTAAGTGTCTGCCTGTTTGGATAACACAGAAGAAAAATTCGGTTGCCGATGCCTGAAGCTGAGATGAATGGTGACACCTGCACTACACTGCATAAAAATTATATAGAATGCGTTTGTACTCTTTGAGAAAAATAATTAGCAAGTGGTACCTAAGCTAATACTCCCCCTTAACTCTGCCCTAAACCCAGTCAGCCTTTCAACCCCACTTCCACACCCTAACCGTTCCAGCTAGCTAAATGCAGCCATATGTGTGTCTGTCTTCAATAATAATTATTTAGGCTGTAGAATATTTAGCTGTAGCTCATTAGCATTAGTGAGTAGGTAGTCAAATCCCTTCAACTAGGACGAAGAGGCCACTCTTTTAATAAATTAATGTAATGTAAAAAATTCAAATTTAAATTATGGTATGATGGCTGGTTTCCAAACCAGAATTATGCCTGATCCCCTCCCATCCCTTTTGCCTGCCATTTACTGACAAAGAATTGGAAGACTGATTCAATTTTACAACTGTGTAGGTTCGGTAACTTAACTTCGCATGAAAGTTGTACTAATTGTACTCAAATTTAAATTCTCCAACTCACCTTACCACTAACTAACCTACAATTACAATAGCGTTAGCACTGATTCCCATGCAATGCTACCACCGCCCAAACCTAAGGAACATTAATCAATATGTCCAGCATGGCTGGAAATTCTGAATCCTATGGAAACTTTCTATTCACTTGTTTTGCTGTCTGGGACTCTACTCAATCATATGCCAGGATATTCCAGGAAGGAAGGTAGCTAATCTACCATATTTTAGAATAATCCTTTTACATAATCAGAATATTCATTGCCACTAATGCGCGCAAACTATGACACATCCCCGGGTGACTGTGACGTCCTACCAAGTGCGTGCGTACAATCAGAAACCTTTGCGGCTGAGGCCATGGGCCCTGCCCTGCCATATTTTATGTCCTTCGAAAATACTAACTGAATATAACTCGGTATCTAGTCTTACATACTTTACGGAAGTTAAATTTGTATCCAAAGCTGGACTGACTGTAACAGAAGTAAGTGATATCAATAGGTAGATTTGACTTACCACTAAATATCATGGCTGAGGCAGCGCCCATAACACCGAAGAATGGTCCGTAGACTGGATTCAATTCCGTGTCAGCCATTTCTTGTTTCTGAATGAAGAGGGATGTTAGATCCAAAGATGAAGACTTGTTTAAAGTCTGACGATGGGGATTTGTTGGAATTAAAAAATAGAGTTGGAAGAGAGGAAAATGGTAGCTGGCGGAAGGTGTGTCACGGGTGAGATTCCAACGACAAGTGTTAACTCCCTTCTACTTTTCCACCCGTATGCTCAAACTCCACTGCCTGCCTCATCCAAATACCCCATCTCCTCACAACTCAACCCAGTCCCACCCTCTCCTTCACAGGGGGCACTCTATTCTAGTTTCTACACACCCGTCCTCCTCAACATTATTCTTTCCACAATTATACACCGAACCTAGTCAACTAGGTACTAGGTACAAATCACTGTTTATTAAACTGGATTTAACCTGTCTTTTTTCTTCCTCTTTCACTAGTCGGTGAACTTACTCCCAACTTAAAGCAGAAATGAAGCATGGACATGTTTCCAGTGCTTTAAATATATTCAAAAATATAGGAATACATCCGTTTAATAATGAACGGGGATGCGAATGCGGAATTGCAGACCAACAACAGGATGAGTTGGATCAAACTGAGATCGTGATGGGTTGGATTTTAGGGGTGTTTATTGTCATCAAGCGAGAGATTCATATTATCTTTATCAAGACATATTATTATGTCTTCAAGCAAAGCTTATTCAAGGCGATTGCTAAAGTCAGCCGAATTCGTTATTTAAGAAACCTGTGAACCGCACACACATTCATGGAAGTAGGAATAGGAACTAGAAAAATCGGAAGGAAAAATTCCGCCTACAGGAACATAAGATCGGTCGGGCTCAGTATTGCAAGAATTTTTGGCGGAATAATTCAAATTTTTATAAAGAAAATCTTATCGTTAAATCACTGCACGGTTTTACTTACTTTGAATTTCATTTTAATATTGTATTAAACCTTGTTTAGTAAAAAAAATATGGGCATTCCGTGGTTATGCCGATGCGATGTGGAAATAAATAAAAATATGCATTCAATCGGTCAAACTACCCTTTTTTTGCACCAATACCCGTATCGTCTGTTTTTTGTCTTTCACTTTGACTTGTAAAAGTAAAACGCCGGATCGCAACTTGGGAACCGAACGTAATAGTAAAATGCCCTTGCTTTCTTGGCTTGCATAATTTGAGACCTGGATGATGTGATGGAGGCATAGAGGGAGAGGAGAGGGAGAAGGCGCACAGGAAGAGACGCGGAAACTCAAACCCCCACACCCCATGTGCATCTCCCATGCCAATTCCTCATGTCTATCCCATGCTCCGAGATTTCGGGAAGAAAGACGCTCAGCTAGAGTCAACTTCGGTTAATCGGTTGAGAAGTACGCCACGGAGAAGGAGGTTGAATAACATACAACTAATTTAATTTTTTGTACCAAGTGCATTTTCCAGTGAAAACTAGACTCACTAAAAGTTGAACTTTCTGAAGAGTGAGTGCTGTCTTGTCATCTGCAGCACTATAATATCTAAATCAAAATGAGGGTCTATAAGGTAAGCTTAAGTTGTGTACTCTAAACGGGGTTCATGACATTGAAAGAGATATTATTGAACAAAACTTTAATTTGCGACTGACTAATTACCTGGAATTGAATACATACTTGGACATTTTTCTTTGTAGTTTCATAATATCCTGGGAACTGTTTACCGGCAAGGTAACATTTCGTTTGCGGAAGATGGTGATTCAGTGTGGAGTCCTATTGGGAACCGTGTTGGACATTTTGAGCTGACGAAGTAAGTGGAATTCTTTGGCTTATGTCTAAATTCTTGACTACTATAAGGCAAATTATAGTTAGCCGCCAGCCGTGGTGCATTCATTCAGAACAATACGGAGATTTAGTATTTTAAATAAAATGTTTTTAGGCATGAATCACATGCAATTTCAGTAGAGGGAAGCCACAACTACACAGCTATTGACGTCCATAAGAATGGGAAAGTATTGGCGGCAGGGAACGAAAGTAAATATATTATTAACACTAAACTATTTTGTTACCTAATATTTGGATTTTATTGACGCCGTCATCTTGGGTATTTCGATTTCAGTTGGAGAAGTTCATATTATCAGTCTGACCAGTGAAACAATGCTTCATGTGCTAAAGGGTAAAGGCCCAGTTAAGATGGTGCGTTTCTCACCTGATGGACAGCATCTTGCAGTTGCGAAAAAAGACGTGGGTAAATGCAGTTACATTTTACTTCTTTTGTTACGGTGTACTTATTGGATTTTAGACATGTTTCCTCTAATCAGAAAGGCTTTAGAAGCGTTCGTTATTGTTATTAGCATTGATTTGCTGCTTTATAAGCTCATTTCTTTTTGCAGTGCTGATATTCCAGTCTCCAACTGCAGTGAAGTGTTTTAATCCATTTGTAATGAAGAGAGTATTTCACGATTCGTCTAGCGACCTGACTTCTTTGGATTGGTCAGACGACTCTGTGTAAGTTTGTTAATAATATAAACGTCCGTATATGGTCTTATAATATTGCACCCACCACAAGAAGAATAGAGATTCTCACGGGTCGGGTTCTTAGCCTACCCGAACCCGAACCCGTACCCGAACCCGGTTGCACCGTACCCGGACCCGTACCCGATTAAAAATATC